>JBBIGB010316988.1:0-10399 GCA_037577075.1 Alestopetersius hilgendorfi | reverse complement strand
CTTCAACACACACTAACACACTGTGTGGAGGAGAGGATACACACCTCACTAACACACACCTCAACACACACTAACACTTTTCAAAGACTGCTTTCCAGCTATTGCTCCACTCATCTTACATTTCAATAACTCCTCCCTCAGTTCAGTCTCAATCCCGACATCATGGCAAGTTTCCAACCTCCCATTTCTGTCTAAAATCCTGGACTCCGCGGCCGCAACTCAAATAACAGCTCACCTAAAATCTAAAAGCCTGTTTCAGTTGTCACAAACCAGCCCTGTCCGAGAACAGAGAAGGAGGCACAGGCGCGGACTTCAACATGGTGGAGGTTTATTTACAAACTTGCTGTGAACAGAGCAAGGAGCACGCAGACCAGGGAAGGTAAAGATAAGACTAAATGTACCACAAAGAATACTAAGAACAAAGCATGTACAAAACCGACATAACAAGGAACCAATGAACAGACAGATAATTATCTCCAATTCTCTGTTCAGCTACGAGTCCTCACCTGCAGGCTGAACAGAGGAACGCTCACATACAAAGTCCAAGGTTGCTCCCTAGTGGCCGCAGACAGGAACTGTGATCTCAGTCACGATTTCGCTCACATCACAGCACAGAAACTGGCCTTCTCAAAATCACCAACAACTTTCTCCTCTCTTCTGACATCAGACATCTCAGCAGTCTCAAACTCTTTGACCTCACTGCAGCCTTTGACACTATTAACCAACACATCCTCCTTTCCCACCTAGAATCATCTCTCAATCAATCTTACCTTCTCAACTGACAACAGTTCATCCATCTCAACAACTGCTCCTCCCCTCTTGCTGCCTTGACCCAGGGCATCCCCCAAAGCTCAGGGCTGGGGCCTCTCCTCTTTATCATTTACCTCCTTCCTCTTGGAAACATCATTTGTCAGCACAACTTCCACTTCCACTGTTATGCAGACGATGTACAGATTTACACCACCACAAAATCCATTACCGCCCAAACCCACTCCACTCTCACCAACTGCCTTACAGAGATAAAAGCCTGCATACAAGTCAACTTCCTTCGACTCAACTATAACAAGTCTGATTTGATAATCATCAGACCCAAATCCCTCACCGAGCTCACACGAAACTTCCACCTCTCTCTTGATCACTCCAAACTGACCCCATCCACTCACGTCCAGAACCTCGGTCTCACAGTTGAACAACTTGTCCTCTGCAACCCACATTTACAACATCACAGAATCTGCTTTTTTCCATTTAAAAAACATAGTTCATCTCCGCCCATCACTTTCCTTCTCTGCTGCCGAAACCTCAATTCATGCCTTCATCACATCCCAACTCGAGTACAGCCATAGCATCCTTTACAGTTTACCCTCCAAATTGCTTAACAAGTTACAATACACCCTCCTAACTTTCGGAATTACTCCACCACCACGCTCGCTCTCGTGTGCTATTCTTGTATTCATTTTGCATTTGTGTAAAATACTTCAGTTTATGAAGCAGAAAATCCTCAAAAATGCAGCGGTAAATGTCCCAATGTTTCAGAATCAGAATCAGAAAACTTTATTAATCCCGGAGGAAATTGTTCAAAATTGTTTCACTAAGAGAATGATTTACTGTCATTTTAAGAGCCAAAGAATGTTTCATGTGTTGAACAATCTGTGTAGTACCGTTTAAGTAGATCAACAGGATTTATCTACGGGGTGATAAGTGGTAAAATATCAATTTCTCTTAAGATTATCCTAAATCAAATAAAGATGTAACGTACAATCACCCACTTCAGAATACTCACATGGAAAAAAACCTTCCAGCTGTGTTTATTTGGTGCATCTTTTAACATCCATGCGAAATTTTAAAAAATATAAGAAGCTTTCAAATATTCAAAGCTCAATCAAGATTTAACGGCCTTTCTTGAGGAGTGTTTTTCCATAAAACCACCCTCTAACAGGCCATGTTTGTGTTATTAGGTGATATTGGTGTGAAATTCACACAATGACCGCCGTTAGCCATATATTGGCCTCTTCAAAATTATAGACTTTACTCTGCTACTGGAGATTAATAAAGCCAGTGTCTTGTCTAAAAGTGCATATATTCATAGTGCAAACCCTAAATATGCTCCCAAAATACTTTAATTTCATTTTAAACTCAGCTTAACACATTACCCTTAAAGAAAATATAAAGGTAAACCTGTATTTGTACTATACAGTTTACACTGAACTGCTGTCTCCCGTTACCCCTGTATAGACTGGCCTGTAATTCATGCAGTGCGTTTTTCTTTGGTGTAAGCAGTGTCAGTACAGTAATAATTTAATTTACAGTAATAAAAAAATACATGGCTTCAGGCAGAACAAAATAAAAGAACATGAAAACACTCGAGAGGGGAAATTCTGGACTGCGTCTGCCAGAGATGTGTCACAGAGCTGCAGCCAATCAGCAGAAAAGAGACATAAATAACATTTTCGGATTGGCTACTTTAACGCACCCCCTCCCCATCGTCTGAGTACAGCTGACTGTGATGTCCAGGCTTCGTCCGCCACGCCTCCTTGTCCTCATGCTGGTTGTTTATGTTTGGTGCGGTACTGAGCAGCAAAGGGTCATTTCATTCAGGGGTATCCGATTGCCTTGCTAACCGCTGCACCCAAACATAAACAACCAGCACAAAGATGAGGGGGCGTCAGAAAAGCAAACACAAAAGCAAAAAAAAAATGCAGATATATTAGTTCAGCTCAGAAATCAGAGAGACTGAAATCGGAGCGACTGATTAAGCCGGGGATTACTGTATCTATTTCAGTGACTGTTTTTATTCATTTTTTCTATAATATTTTCACATGGATGTTGTAAGTAAACAAATTGTGAATACTTTGTTGAATATATTTTCTTTTCTCTCCCCACTGTAATAAAACTAATAGGGGAATCTCAATATATTCCTTATATTTACAGAACATTTACCCATGTTTGTACTAAAAAGAGAAAGATATCATATTACTACAAGTTATATCTTCACGGGATATAAACATTTCATCCCCGACAAATAGCATTTTTTTTTTAAGTGAAAGTGAAGGGGAAACAAAAAGGGAAACAAATTAATGTTCAATTCTGTCCTCAAACCGAAACGCCAACCTTTCGCACAGTAAGCTATATTTCCAGCAGAAATGCAGCCAGCCAAGGGCTGGGGATAAGGAGAATAGGGAGGGAAATAACTTTTTAATACTTACACCAACTTCTTGGAGACAGAACAAACAAAACTGAGTACAATTTAATAGCTCAGTTAGGGCTACAAACACATGGTAAAGTGAACTCAAGGGAGACCTGCAGAACAGCCTTCAAGCATCCTTTAAGCATGTAAACAACAGGTGGGGCAGGTTACCACTAATTAATGCGTGGCCAGTCTCTGCCTCGCACTGGTGGCAGGTTGGGTTTTTGGCATTCTGCCTTTACCTTAAGTGCCATGGCTTCCAAACTCACATTTGAGATCGCAGAATCCTAATTCTCTTTCACATCAACACTTAATACATGGCTGAGGGGCATACCACAAAGAAAGCTTACAAAGTAAATGAGAGATTCATTTTATTACACAAGAGACAGATTTTTCTGATTTATTTAGTATTATATGGTGGGATGTTTGACATGGCCTAGGTCTCATGAATAAAATGTCTTTTGGTCAATATAGTGGTCAATATTATAGGAAATACATTCCATAACATGTTCAATTGCTTTCACACATAATCTCACTATTATTAAGATACAAATCACACCAGAGAGAAAGAAAAAACTTCTTGCGTGAAGTTAAGCCAATGAGCAGTAACTGCATAGTTGCACTCTTGCAGGAATCAGCATGTCCCACCATGTCCCAAAGACACCTGATTGGGTTGAGACCCAGGAAATGGGCAATCTTCCTCAAACCATTCAGAAAATCTCCATGACTCATGCTGTTTGCAGGTTAGCACTCTCTCATCGCCATGTTGCAAAGGAAATGTGGATTTACTTGTTAACTCCAGGTTTAATACCCCTTTCAGTCAAGTCAAAGGCAGTGCCCTTCCAAGATGACTTCTTGCACATGCCAATGTTTGAAATGACCATGGGCAATCCAGTGATGCTAGAAATGTACAACTTGGAAGTTTAAGCTGCTAAACCTGTCCAATTACAGGTTACATCATTTATGTTAAATATATAAACAGTTAAAAGCGGTCATTTAAACTGGACAATCTCTTGTGTCCCGGGTTTCCATTATCCTTTTATTGCAGCTGTGTTTCTTTATAGTACTCGTATATCGGAAGCTCTTCCCACATTCTGAGCAGTAATACGGTTTCTCTCCCGTGTGTATGCGCTGATGTCTTTGGATGTGGCTCCGCTGATTAAAGTTCTTCCCACAGTCTAAGCATTGGTACGGCTTCTCTCCGGTGTGAATGCGCTGGTGCAGTTTGAGATTACTCTGTCGATTGAAACTCTTCCCGCACTCTAAGCAGTGGTACGGCCTCTCTCCCGTGTGAGTGCGCTGGTGCTCCTGGAAATGCCCGAGTATACTGAAAGTCCTCCCACACTCCGAGCAGTGGTACGGCCTCTCTCCCGTGTGAATGCGCTTGTGTGTTTGGAGATGACTTTGCAGTGAAAAACTCTTCCCACAGTATGAGCATCGATGCGGCTTCTCTCCCGTGTGGAAGCGCTGGTGCCGCAGGAGGTGGCTCTTTTGATTAAACCTCTTCCCGCACTCGGAGCACTGATACGGCCTCTCCCCCGTGTGAGTGCGCTGGTGTATTTGGAGATGAAGCTGATGATTAAAACTCTTCCCACACTCTGAGCACTCGTACGGCATGTCGCCCGTGTGAATGCGCTCATGTCGCTGGAGGTGAGTGCGTCGATTAAAGGTCTTCCCACACTCCGAACACTTAAACGGCTTGTCACCAGTGTGAACACTCTGGTGGATTTTAAGACAGCTGCGCCGATTAAAACTCTTCCCACAGTCTGAGCAGTGATGTGGTTTCTCTTCTGCAGGAGTGCGCTGGCGTTTTTTAACATTACTCTCATCATTTACACTGTCCTGACACTCTGGCCCATCACACAGCTTCTGTCCTGTGGAAATGTGTTGGGCTGTTATGCCATTACTCTCATCATTAACACTTTCAGCCTCACTCTCCTTCTCTCCTGTGTGAGTGCGCTGATGTAAGTGGAGATGACTGAGCAGGACAAACGTCTGTCCACAGTATGAACAGTAATGTGGTTTCTCTCCTGAGTGAATGCGCTGGTGTCGTTGGAGACTAACCTGTTGACTAAAACGCATCCCACACTGTAAGCAACGGTGACATCTCTCCTTTTTTGTATTCTTCCTTATTTGTCTAAGGGAAGTGTTGATGCAGGGAGTACCAAAGGATGTTTGCTGAGTGACTGAGCGTTTTGACAGCAAAGAATCTTCATATTTACTCCGCACCTGTTTCAGAACTGGCAGCGAAACATCCTCACATTTAAACTCTTCCGGTTTCACCATTGGCAGCTCCATGTCCTCACGTTTAATCTCTTCTGGTTTCAACATTGTGACCTTTCCATGGGACCTCATGGAAAATGTGATGGAAGGAAAAGTGCTAAAAAGCAGACACGCAGAGTAGAAAAAGACTGGCAACAAGATGTCATTCTTTTCTAGAAGAGAAAACGAAGGTAAAAATCAAAACTCAATGCAAAAAGAGAATGACAAGATGATTAGTCGTTGTATGTACCATGGAAAATTTATTTCAGAACTAAATTTGCATTTTGCTGAGGTCTGGTAGTTCTAGATATGCTCTTACAAGCCCCAAGCACCTGTTTGTCCCCGCAACCAATATATGAAATATTTATCAAGGGCTTTGAACTGTGACTGCATTCCCAAATCATTTTGTCTTCATTAGCTCAAAAATTAACGTAGAATAAAAAGTGTCAGTGTACCACACTAGCTACCATAGGTATAACATCACATAGCTCAGAGCTGACAAGCTAACTAATTATAGCCTTTTTGTGGCAGAATCAAACATTAAACACTTTAAGGGGATTTGAAGCACAGTCTTACAAAATAATGCTGAATATGGTCCTTTACAAATAAACTACATATGTGTTGTCATAACCTTGAATAAACTGAACACTTTTAAAACAGCAAGAAACAGTATTGGTTTATTGCTGAGCTATACGGTGGATTTATAGAGACTTTATATAATCAGATCTGGAGAAGTTTTTGACTGGTTTCTAATAGAAATGTGTGTTAGGCCATTATGAACACAGCCAACCAAGTAAATACTGTGGTTTTCTGACAGAACATGGAAAACCGGGGGACGGTTAAGCTCGAACATGTGTCTCTGGAGCTGTTCTGATATAAATTAATATAATTAAATCATATTAGACAGTGTTAACTGTGAAGACACTGTAAACACTGGCATGCTAGCCTGGAGCAACAGTAGCACAGCCCATTCACGTCACTTTTGAAGCTCAGCTCAACGACTAAGCTCGTACGAGTTTAAATCCACGGGCACCTAAACGTTAGAGCGCTGAAGACACGCCCAAGAGCTCAAAAGCAACCCTGATACCTCAAAATCAGATCCTTATCGGCTTGTCTCTCCTGAGGTAGAAACGCTGCTCCCTCAGGTAGGGAGATAAGGGCTACAGCGCATGCGCAGAGCGTCAATCCCTGGCTTGTTCCTAATTGGAGAACGGGAGAGTGACGTAACGGTGACAGGTTAAAAACAAGTTAAGCGCCACTAAATCTAAGTCACTCTCTGGTACACTTAACCGAAGAAAAGTGAATTATAATTTTGTCTTACAACAGGACGATCTCCATGTTGAAATAGAACCGAATTTAGAAAATAAAAAGCAATATTAACCAGAGAACACATTCAAATTGATCAAAACAATAACATTCTGTATCACTTTTCTGTTGCTCGTGGCTTGTAAGGACAACAACTCAAGTATTTTAGGACAAAACAGTGAATTATAAGTCCTAGAACATCCTCTGGTAGTCCTGGGAGCATGTTTTATTTTGGGTTAAATAGAGGAACATCTTGCATTTGCTGCTCCTCATGTATGTTTTGCCACTGGAGTCCTTGTTCCAGGATGCAAACCCTCACAGGGGCATCACTGGAGCCCAGGATCTCCTCTACAGAACACTATAGGGCTTGATGGGGTAATCCCAAATATCAAAGGAAGTCTCAGGATGATATACATGCTCTACAGAATATATGGGCACAAATTCCTACAGAAACTCCAAAATCTTGTGGAAAGCCTTCCAAGAAGAGTGGAAGCTGTAAAGGGGGACAACCTCTATATTACAGTCTATTGCCTTTGCTTATGTTACCATTATGTGCAATTTGTGTTACTGGAAAACTACTTCAACAGTGATTTTAACTATTTGTCTATAGTATTTATATCCACCTCTCTTACGGACCACAACCTTTTGCATGATTTCTGAATATTTTCTGGTAGAATTATATTTTGACTTTATACTACATATTATATTGTCCGTGTCTTTGTATCTCTGTGTGTCTCTCTGCAGTCGTTGCATTAGCAATTTCCCTCTGAAGAGGTCTGAACCTCCGCTGTTTGGGAGGTGATTACATGTACAGACACTAGGTGGCACTGCGTGACCAGCAGTCAGCGGTAAAAATGAACTAGAGGGAGTTCAGGATCAGGGTCTCCATATTGAATGGAAATGAAGTGCAAGTGTAAAGTGTAACATGTCCATTTGTCATTTGTAAACACACGGCAGCGCACTCAAGGGTGCCTCAGTGGTGACACTAGCAGTCCTGGGATTCAAACCTACCACTTTCTGATCACAGGGTACCCTAACCACTTGGCCACCAGCTGCCACTGTTTAAAAAAAACTCTCAAAAAGCACAGAGTTGCATAATATTATTATTTTTATTCATGCTTTTCATTGAAGCCAGCTTCTTCAACCACAATAAAAAATATGTTTCCAAAATATAAACATACACTCTGATATAGATTTTCATTCCAAACTTGATCAGGTTGATAAACAGAAGAGCGGCTCTTCCATTCTGAAATGCACAAACTGGCACAACACGGAGCTCTTTGTTGTTATCACTGTTATCTTTCTTTTCTATGACTGTAAAATAAATCTAAAGTGATTTTTAAGTGTATCTCTCTGTACAGCTAAAAATATTTCTAATTATCTCCAAAATCATTATACACCCAAAAAAGTGCACACCCATAAAGGTCTTTGTGTTTTTGTCACTCAAAAATATATTAGCAGGTAAATATAATCAGAATAAAATGTGCAGATGGGACTTTTACACAACCGTTACCTTAATTATCCTCGCAGGGCCATTAAGGCTGTTTTTAACCCAAGTCCTAAAGCACTCCTGTCAGGCTTTTCATACAGACCCTGCCTTCAGGCCTTCACTGTGCAGGTCTTCATCTGTGAATTTAAGACTGTTTATGGGTTAAAATGCACATTATTTAACAGAATCTGAGCACTAAAGACATGCGATACATTCAGTTTTTTTTTCTCTCCATCACATCTTGCTGAAAAGCAGTTGCTGTGTTTACTTAAGCGATAAATATTCTTGCCTTTGTAATCTCTGGGTTTATTCTTTATAATAGGTGGTGCACAGTGGTGCACAGCAATGTCACTGAGTCTAATTTTAAACTAGGTTTAGGTCTGTAATCCAATACTGATGGTCTTTACGGAACAGCAGCAGGTTTGAAAAGTGAACTGAGTAAAAAAAGTGCTGTATTAAATTGACCTGAGCGCATCAAAATATGTATCACACTAGTCCACTTACAGCTGCAAGGAAGTCCATTAAAACACAACAGTTTTTTCACATGCCTCACCCCCGATGATCGCCAGGGGGAGCTCTTTTCAAACCACTCTCTCCCTCAAATGTCCATTTGGCTCATTCTCATAAAAAAACCCACGACAGCCGTTCGAATGGATTGAATTCATTCAAGTACAAGAAACTATGGAGGAAAAGAAGAACAAAAAATATGGGAAGTTTTTTTTTTTTTTCAAACAAACAGTTGTCCACCGAGCTGAAAGGTCCCCGCCGGGCCTCAGGCACCGCTGTCCGACTCATCGGACCCTCCATAGCAGCTGTAACAGCTGGGCCAGATCGCCATTTACCTTCGACACGACTCGTCTGAAACAGGAGGAAGTGAAGTCATGGTTAGAGAAGTGAGTTTGTGAGTCGTCTTCATTATGTACAGCAGAAGTTTGAACACTCCAAACGTCGTTTGTTGATTTACAGAAAACGCACAATTTCTATTTATATTCACATATTTCACACATGTGGAGTGGAGGTGGACTGTGTTTATTTGCTGTTTACTTGTTTATTGCTTTGGTAACAAGGTGGTGTGTGTATCAGTGTTTGCTTTGTGTGTTTATTTGCTGTTTATTTGTTTATTGTGTACTGTTTGGGGAGTGAGGTGGTGTGTGTCAGTGACTGCTCTGTGTGTTGATTAGTTGTTTGTTTGTTTATTACTGCGATATTGAGTTGGAGAGTGTGTGTGAGTGACTGCTCTGTGTGTTTATTAGTTGTTTGTTTGTTTATTACTGTGGTATTGAGTTGGAGAGTGTGTGTGAGTGACTGCTCTGTGTGTTTATTAGTTGTTTGTTTGTTTATTACTGCGGTATTGAGTTAGAGTGTGAGTGACTGCTCTGTGTGTTTATTCATTGTTTGTTTGTTTATTAATGTGGTATTGAGTTGGAGAGAGTGTGAGTGACTGCTCTGTGTGTTTATTAGTTGTTTGTTTGTTTATTACTGCGGTACTGAGTTAGAGTGTGTGTGACCGCTCTGTGTTTATTCATTGTTTATTTGTTTATAGAGAACAGAGGAGTGTACAGACCCACTCTGAGGACTCGAGCCGTGCCTGTACTCGTCCCGACGCTCTTGGCACCTCCTGACACAAATGCTCCACCTTCCTCCTCCTCCTCTTCATCCTGTCCATCGCTTTCTCCCTCCGCTCTCCTCCCTTCATCACTCCCCAACTCGTCTCCGGAAGACGGCAGCGAGGCAAGCACAGAATCCTCAGACGGGTACTCACACACGCGCTCCAGCTGAGACTCATCAAAACACACCTTCACCTTAGAGAGGGAGCGGTAAAGAGAGAGAAAGAAGGGAAGAAGAGAGAGACTGTTAGTCCTGAAATGTGTGGATGTTCTGTGTATCAAAAGGGGTGGGGGGTGTTGGCCATTGCACCCTATCAGTCACCCAATCAGCGCCCCTCCCTGCACTGCTGCCCCAGTAAGTCCCATTCTGCCCGGCCTGCCTCTGATATTTGAGTCTCCTACATTTACATGTAGGGCATTTAACACTTTTCTCCAAAGCGCCTTCCATTCCCTATTTACACAGGGCAGTCTCTCCCTGGAGCAACTTGGGGTTAAGGGTCAGGGACCCAGTGGTGGTGCTGAAGGTAGGATTTGAACCCATGACCTCTTGGT
>JBBIGB010316982.1:0-10399 GCA_037577075.1 Alestopetersius hilgendorfi | reverse complement strand
CGGTATCGGAAAAATCGGTATCGGCCGATCACACTTACACAAAATCGGTAATCGGAATCGGCCAAGAAAATTGCAATTGGTGCATCCCTAGTATGGACCACTATAACCTACTTCCTACAATGCTCTATAATGTTCATTCTGACAAAAACAGCCAATATCAACTTTGCACAGGTGATGTTTTACTGTAAACAGGTCATTTAAAGGATTATTTACATCATGCAAATCATATTCATTAGACTTAAAAACACTATATTTGCTGTTAGTCTTTATAAATTAAATATTAAAATTTTCATTCGTGAAATATATTATTACAGTGCGCTATAATTTTTGCAAAGTTAATATGATCCACTTAGGGTTTCTGACAGACTGTAATACACTCTAGGAAGTGTAGGTGGCGATATAGACTTTCAAAATGCCCTTATAATACTCTACAAAGTCATTCTGACAGACTGTAACACAACATGTGGATTCAATTAATTGATTAAAAAGAGATTTGAATCAGTGGATTGTGAAGTTAAAGATAGCAAAGAAGGCTTAATAAGTCAATTAAACAGTTAGCGGGTGACATCTGATTATAGAAATACTCCTTATTTGCAGTGTCATCAGAAACTCATCACAAATGTAGACTTTTTTAGCTGTGTCAGTTCTAAGCCCTCAGTAGTTGCTTTAGTCTGTTTAAACATTTACTAAGTGCCTTCCTGACACCATTAAAAGTCCATGTAGGCCACGTGTTTTTTTTTAACCAACCACCATGTTATATTAGATTTACCATCCATCAGAAACACCCTTTCATAAAAAAAGGCCTTTAATAATCTCAGTTTTGATCTTTCAGAAACAGCATTTTTCTGTTTTACCAGTTGGTAACTATTCAATTTCTTTGCCAATTTTTTTTTATTTATCACTGCTATGGCTATATATACACTGTAGCCCAGGTTATTATTAACAGTTTACCTTAGCATGCATGAAACTGTTAATGATGAGTTATACAGTAAACTCAGCTTTAGGGTATTAACTTTTTAAATCTTAACATACTGCACAAGTTAGAATTATTTTAACCATCCACTGTGCAGAATTAGCTTTAGCATTCTTCAAAAAATATCAGTTAATAAAGATATTTTTAAACTGTTTTAGTTTTGAGCTTTTAGTAGCCAATTTGAAACGTGTAATAAGTGGTTCACTGACACCAACAGACATTTATTCCTTTTTAACACCACTAACATGTGGCGTACAGCATCACTTAGCATTGCTTTTTACCCATTCACTGTGTGAAACTAGCTTTAGCATTTAGCAGAAACACCAGTGAACTAAGTGGCTCACTGAGACTATTACACATTTTTTAAACTTTTAAAATCACTGTCAGCTGTACAGTTAGCATTATTTATAACATACACTGTGTGAAACTAGCTTTAGCATTCATCTACAGCCAGTTAATGAAGAGGCCCTCAGTAATCTCAGTTTTAGGGTTAGTAGAAGTCACTTTGGTACATTTATACATTTGCTAAGTGGCTCACTGAGACCATGATGTTAACATGTAGCCTATAGCACTGGATAGCACTGTTGTTACCATTCACTGTGTGAAACTAGCTTTGGCATTCATCATCACCCTGATAATGAAGGGTGCTTCAGTAATCTCGGGTTAGTAGAACTGACTTTAGTTCATTTATACATTTGCTAGGTGGCACACTGAGACTATTACACATTTATTAACTGTGACGTGAAGGCTTTATCACTGGTTAGCACTATTTTTCCCCATCTTCATGTAAAATCTGCCGTAGTATTTATCAGACATGCCCTAATAATAAAGGGGCCTTGAGTAATCTCGGTTTTAGGGTTAGCAGCAGTTGCTTTAGGTCATTTTAATGTTTGCAGTTTCGATTTGAAGCACTTTGGGAAGCACAGCAGCACTTGATCTGAACGATAATCGGGAGGAGTGACATGAAGCACATCCTGTAAATAAATCATACATCATAAGACGAGTATGAATTATAGATCGCAACCACACAGGCCACTAAATCCCTGTGTTGAGTCTTCGTGCCCAAATAATCCTCAAGCAGGAAAGTAATGGCTGACATTGATGAGTTCTCTATTTAGTTTGGGGCTGACGGGCCCTGGCTGAGTTTTCTAGTGATTTCGGAAGTGTGGCTCGGGCCGTGTAAACAGACTGTGTGGCCTGTAAACTCTGCCTTTTCCTGTTATCTGCTGCGAGTCGGACATTTGGACGCGAGGCTGCGTGCCTTGTGCCTCATTTTCGGTTCGAAACACAGCGCGATCAACAAACCGGGGGGGAGGGAATTAAACATGCTGTAGAGTCATCACTCATCTGTGACTCGATAAATAACACACACACACACACACACACACACACACACACACACACTCATGGATGCAAACACACTGAATTAATAGTCTCAGACACACGTCTACAGACAAGCTGTGAGCGCACAGTTTAACACACACACAAACACACACACTATCTGTCAGCTTGGCTAAAGGCACAAACCAATAAACAGACATACACTGTAAAGACCACCTCCACTCCAATCCATCGCTGCTGTAACAAACGTTAATGGAAAGTAACTTTAATGCATATTAAAGAGCCCATATCCTACATTTTAATGCATTTTACTCGTCGCCTCCTTTTGGCCAAAAGCAACACATCTAAAGAAATCCTAATGCATATTCACATCACTTTCCAACCTGTACCTACAGAAAGAAATGGGCCATTATTTTGTCTTTAAGATGAGCTCTGCTCTGATCGGATGTCCTGCATTTGCACTTCATTCTAAATGCACCAGATTCTAAACACTCTTTTTTTAAACTTTACCCTGAACGGATGAGGCTAAGCCGCTCCACCCGGTACAGGCAAATTTATGTAAATGTGCTTTTGGCAGATCAGTTCACACATACAGACTGAGGGGGGTTTTAAAATAGAAATGTATACTTTCTTTTTCAAATCCTTTATTTGAAATTGCTAATGCCATGGGCCCTTTAATGTAATGAGAGTGTATGAACCATTTCCACTAAACCGAAACGTAACAAAGAAGACGATAATAAAATATGCAGGAAAAACGGAGCTGTAGAGTTGGGGGCGAGAACAGCGGCTATGAAAACATGCCTTGCGAACGCTCCAGCAGGCCGGGATGTCAGAGAGAACCGTGGCCTTTGGTAGGAGCTCATTCCGAGGGCAGCCTGAGGGATTCATTTAGGATTCCAGGGGAAGTTTAGGAAAACAACTGGACCCGCGCCACTCCCCATTGAATTTAGAGTCATGACTCTCTGCCTTCGCACATTTATCCTGTCACAAGTCTTCGTTTAGCCAGATTTGTGCAGGCAACATTGCAGGGCTTGTTTCAAACCTATATATATATGTGTGTGTGTGTATGTTTGTGCGCATCATCAAATCTGCTCATTTAATATGAACTTAGGGCTAAAGGACACCATGACTAAGGGAACTGAACGTACAGAGCCGTGTCTGCAATTTCAGTTAACGAATCACAACCGAAAGACAAAACAGGGTCAAAGGATACAGAGACTGAAAGGGTTCACTGACTTTTGTGAGCTGACGTGAACAATGACATAACTGAGGCCTGAGAGCACGAGGGACTGAAGAGGAGAGACTCGATACAGGGCAGAGTTAAAGGTGCTCCTGCAGTGTGGGACGATATGGAAAAATCACTAATAATGTGATTATGCTGCAATTACAGTACATGAAAATGTACTGTATGAATAATGTGGCATGGTCACATTCAAAGGTCCATATCCTATATTTTCCACACTGTCTCATGCGAAGTATATTACAGCTTTCGCAAGACCATTTTCCATTCATGGTTATTTACATATATTCAAATATGTTTATGTATATACTCTTATATATCCCCTTCAGCCTACAGAGGTTTAGCCCCGCCCAATTTTGAATGAGCTGAAATACAGGCAGAACAACCAGTAACTCACCTGGAGCTGTGATTGGTCACGCCGTCAGAAACACTCTGACTGGTTACAGGCTCATTTGCATATTGCAGCCTTCTGCAATATGAGTACTGCAGAGACTGATACTGCGATGACAATTAACAGATGATATGTTGTGCAGCCCTAGTTATGCATTAGTTTTATAACAGGACCATGAATGCAGCTTGTTTTCCGTACATGGACTGAGGTACTTTTCTGAGCTTATGGCTGCACAATATCATCATAATTCATTATTACACCATTTTTCAAACAGAGAATTAAACAGGCTATTTCTGTTGCTGTGCCTTTAAGACTGCTACATGTAAATGATCTCTTTTCTGATTGGCTGCCCTGTTTTAAACCTCATTCAAAAGATAGCATTAGGCTGCAACACTCCTTAGGACTTCAGCATTAACTTAATTTGGTCAACACAGTTGCAGTTGTTGGATGCCACACACACAGAAGGTAAATATCGCGACGACTGGCGATTAACACGATACATCATAAAACTGCACTTAAACAGTCTGCCCTTTCGCCAATATTCACACCCCCAACCCCCCAACCACCCCCAACCCATTCCCCACATTGCCACTTTACAAAGGGCAGACTGATGGCCGGGTTAGAAAGAGTTCTACTTTCGCTCTCAGGGGCTCCCTTTCCCACGACTTGCCCATATTACAAAGAACTAAGTTCTTACTCAGCAACCCCAAATAAAACCACATAATAGATATTAGAACAAATCTCTTCCCTTTCTGTCTTCCTCCCCACAGAATATCACAAGAGAAGTCAATAACGGCTCTAAAAAACGAAAGAAGGGTGAACAGTATTTTGCCGGTATTACACAAATTAGTGTTTTCAACTGGGCAGCGACATCCTCTTCCTTCTCCTCCTCTTCAGTCGGCCTACCACACTCTCTGTCATTTAC
This sequence comes from Alestopetersius hilgendorfi, assembly GCA_037577075.1. Lineage (NCBI taxonomy): Eukaryota > Metazoa > Chordata > Actinopteri > Characiformes > Alestidae > Alestopetersius > Alestopetersius hilgendorfi. Next base: position 5,529 of record JBBIGB010316982.1, on the reverse strand, counting down.
TACAGTGTTCAGGCCTCTAACTTTGGCTCATTTTTAGGCTCTTAAGGTGTCAAGACATCATATATTATATATATGTGTGTGTGTGTGTGTGTGTGTGTGTGTGTATACATATACATACATACGCACATACATACACATTCATAAGCATATGTATACACACATTTTATTATATTATATATTATATACATATATAATATACACACAGGTGCTTGCTCTTTCTCAGGAGCAGAGGAAAGGAAGTAGCAGGCGTTTGTGGCTTCTGTGGTGTCGACGAGCAGCTTTTCTCTCAAAACATGAACGATTATTGGTCAAAAAAACAGATGGCCGGCCCATTTTAACACTGTCTGTGGTTTCGGTCAGTGAGCCGGTCTGTGAGCTCTGAGACTCAGAGCAGCTCTGGTTAAGGTGGAGAGGGGGGATCGAGTCCTGCTGATTCATTTGAACAGATGAGTCGTTTCTTTACACCCTGCTCACGTCTCTGTCATCACAAGACCCCCTGAAAGACCTGCAGCTTTAATAACCCGCCACCCCCGTTTAAAGACCCACCGTACAGGCGCATCGGCCTTTAATCTCTCAACATCAAACATATGTAGGTGGCTCATCTTTTTTCTTTCTTTTCTCTCTCTTTTTCTTGCCCAGCACCACTGCTCTCCCCAGGGTCACAGCTTGAGTGTCAAAGCCTTACACCGCTGGAAAAAAAATACCCAGTAAACAAACAAATAAATAAATAGAATAGAATAAAATGAATGGGGGGGCACTACACACACTGGTAGCCCAGCATCTGTCCAGTGTTTGAAAAGTGAGATTACATCATCACAGGAGGTGCAGCTCTCTCTTTCTCTCTCTCTACCTCCCTCTCTCTCTCTCTCTTCTGCTCTCCACTCTCTTTCTCGCACCCCCCCTCTCTGGGAAAAAGGTAAAACAAATGAGCGATAAATGATGAAGACCCAGGTTTTAGACCCACTCACCCTCTCTTGCCTTCAGGAGTACCGTGTTTGCAACGATGTTCTCCAGCTCCATCAAAATCCACTCCGAGGATTTAGTCCGTGGAAGATGAAAAAAAGACGAGGGGGGGGGGGGGGGTAAAGAAGAGAGAGAGAGAGGTCCTCGTTCCTCCCCGAGCCCCCGGTTCTGTTTTATTCTTGTCTCTCTTCTCTGGGCTGCAGACGGGAGCGGGCCGGGCTACTGGCGGTGCGGACCACCCTCACCCTCTCCCGCATGTGCACGGCTCTCACAGGGGGGCATCGCAAAAAAATAAAATAAAAAAAAATAAATATATATGTATTTTTTTAATGTGCTGTAGGGTTTGAGTGCGTAGGGGGGAGCCTCACATCCTGTGGTGATGATGATGATGATGATGAGGGTGATAATGGTGATGTATGTCAGAAAGAGAAGGATGATGATGAAGATGAAGATGAGGACGGATCCCGGTCTGTCTGGCCGGACACGGTGCTGTGCCCCCCCCCGGCTGCAGGCAGCTCCTCTCCCGGGGTCTCTCCACAGCACGGCTCTCTCTCTCTCTTTTCCTTCACTTGCTCTTTTTTTTCTTCTTCCTGGCCCGGCTCCCGTGCGGCATTCCCCGCAGCTCCCGTTCGCGTCCGAGTGAGGAGTGACACGCAAAAACACTGATCGGAGCAGAAAGCCGAGCTGCAGCCGGCGGAGTGTGGCCTACCGCGGGCTGAGGGGAGCCATGTTCTCCGCAGTCCGTCCGTCTGGCTCCGCCCCGCCCCCTCCACTCCGCCCCGCCCCTCCGGCTTCAGGGGGCGTGGTCGCGTGAGGCAGCTTGTTAGCCTGTTAGCATCGTCTTCCCCAGTTCACCGTTATCTTTAGCATGGGAGGCAGCATAAGGCTACGTCTCAAATTGCTTTTGTTTCTTTTTAAAAAAATATTCACCGTGCTACCTTAGCTTTAAACTCACTGCTAGTGTTGCACGATCACTTTGTTTATTGTTGCCATTTACAGACCTGATTTAGCTGTAGCACCAATGCTAGTGCTGCACGAGCCGTTTAGCACTTTCTTCATTCACAGAGCTCATGTAACTTCAGCGTTAATGCTAACGTTGTTAGCGCCGGGTAGCATTTTGCCATCCCCAGTTCACCCAAATTAGCTTTAGTAGGGAATGTAGCAGAAGGCTACGTCTCATTTTTGCTCTGTCTGTGCTTTTACCATTCGCAGACCTCGTTTAGCTTTTGTGCTAGCTTCGTTAGCATTTTGTTTCTGCCTTTCGGCTCTTAATGTTAGCTTCTGTTAGCATCGTCCTCCCTAATTCACCGTTATCGTTAGCAGGGGAGGTAGCAGAAAGCTACGCCTCAAATGGCGCTGTAGTCCCGCCCTGTATGTTCAACAGTAAATGAGCTATTGTTCCCTTTTTTGATTCACTGTGCCACCTTAGCTTTAGCCTAGCTGCTTGTTTTTTACCATTCACGGAGATTGTCAGCATAGCGCCGGTTATCATTTCACATTTTCTCCACGTATTATATTACATTAGCATTTTGTCATTCACTGTTACATTAGCATTAGCGTCAATGCTAGGCTGCATCCCAAATGTCTCACTACTCCTTATTTAGTGCACTACAAAGGACATTCATGAAACATGATTTCCACTTGCTCTTTCAAAGGGAAAGGTTTTTCGTTGGTTTATAATGCTTTACAAAGAAAGATTCAAGGTTCTTTGTCACATACAAATTCAACAGTGAAATTGGTCTCTGAATCAGCCAGGAAACTGTAATCAAATATACAATTAAAATTGAAGAGAAAATTGAAAAGGTTAAAAACCAAGGTAGGCTGTAAGTTGACCCTGCAATCAAAAAGTACCCTTGAGCAGGGAACTGTCCCCACACACTGCTCCCCTCCATTGCTGGCAGCCCCATGCTTCACTTAGCAAATGGGTAAAATATAGAGAAAGAATTTAACATTGTTCACACTGTGTGCTGTGCTTACATATGGCTATAAGGGTCCATATACAGGTGGGATACAGTGAGGTAGAGAGGCAACTGAAGTGCAGTGTGATATACAGGTGGATACAGTGAGAGATTCAGGAGAGATATAAGGTAGAGAGGCGGGTGAGGTACAGAGAGGCAAGTGATACAGGTGGATACAGTGAGGTAGAGATTCAGGAGAGATATAATGAGGTAGAGAGGCAAGAGAGGTACCGAGTGATATATAGTGGTGATATAATGAGGAAGAGAGGCAGGTGAGGTACAGTGAGGTAGAGAATTCAGTTTGTTATAATGAACAGTTAAAGCTGGGAGTCTGATGTTCGTGGGACAAGCTCCTTCTGAGTCCCTGTTTTGGCTGTAAAACTCCTGAAGTGTTCCTGATTTCAGAAGTTAAAATGCACAGTTACTGAGTAGAGACGAGTCTCTAATGGTTGTCATTGGTCAGGCAGAGTGTTATGAGTGAGAAGGGTCTCTGATGGTTGTGACAGCTCTGGTCCTTCATCTCCAGGTATAAGCAGCCTACAGGTAATCCCATGATGTCCTAAATGCCCCTTCTCTGCCTGTGTTGGTCATAATTAAACAGAATTCATGAACAATTCCCCTTTTCAATATTTCTGTATTTCAGAAGGATTTGCTGGAAATTATTGACAGCAGTGAACAGCATCCATACATCTGAAGGGTTCAGATTCTCCACTATTTTACCACCATCAGCATCCATATAAAGACCCAGAGACACATGGAGCTCCCCTGGGGGTAAAAAAAATCTACAGTTAGTCTATAAAAAACAACTTCACACCAACCACACTCTGGATGAGCTTGTCTAAAGTCTCCTTTCATTAGAACGTACATGTTTCTTATGGATTGAAACAGTTTGCTGGTTATACTGACCATAAATGAATAGCATTGTATCTTCTGAAATATTGTCAAATATTAAACTGAGAGCATATTGAGTGAATTCAATATAAAAAATGGCAACAGTGTGTCTAAACATAGCAGGTGCCTGGATAAAGCATTGAGCACCACCAGTATACTGATCACCACATTATTTAAAATTACAATCTGAAACCGGTCAGATTCAGGGACTGGATTGAAGGTTAGAGTCTTTGGAAGTCCTTCAGGAAGACTGGAGAACTGTTCCTCAAGACCACATTAAAATATAAGAAAGTCTGGATCTTTAGCAGCTAAATATGAAGAAATGAAGTGGGCTCAATAATTTTGCACAGTACTGTAATCTTAAGACACAGGTTATAGCCTGGCCGTTAATAAAATCCAGGCGGCTCAGAGGCTGAAAGTTGTTGTGTTTACTGCCACTGTGTTTAACTCATGTAAACACTTTAACAAGAAGATTTCTTTTGGGTAACTCTGAGGTCAACCAAAACCTCTGCAGCTCATTGGAGGAGGAAATGATGCCACTTGCAGCGACTCAGGGATGATTTTTATCTGCACGTCTCCAACAACCTGTAACAGGAAGCCCTCTGTGCATCTGCTGCAGAGTTAAAATAGGACTGCACATATTTATTTTAGTATGTTGGTTTTGTGACATCACAAAAACTTTAGTTTCCATACATGAACTGTATGGATTGGGGGAGGGGGTGAATATACCACTTGAAACAATATTTACAAAAGCGTTATAGAATTTAAGCCTTTTTAATTCCAGAAAATTGATGATAGGAGCCCTTTAGTACACTGGAAGGCATCACAATACTGATGTTTTGGCCATATCATGTAGCCCTAATATGAAAAGGTTCTTAACAAGAACCTTTTCATACTATGTTCTTGCATAAAACATAGTATTTAAGTTAAACGTAAAGGGTCAGTTTCCCAGACAGAGATTAAGCCTAGTCCTGGAATACATGGTGCTGTGAACAGAGATCTACCTTTGAAAAGGAAAGGGTAGTCCGAGTTTAGGCTTAATCCCTGTCGGGAAACCGACCCAAAAGGTTTAAATATTGCAGCTCTTTTAGAGACTTAAGGATGTAAATCTCAATCACTGTGCAAATAAATATTTCCCTGAAGAGATTTTGTACAGCTCACATAAGGTAAAGGAGAAAATTATGACCAAAATTCACTTAAAATATTTTATGACCGCACGGCTTTGTTTCGACAATGGACTAATTAAATGCCGTTATTTGGCGACACCGCGTGGCCGAAGACTGAATTACACAGTCTAAGCGGGACAGCGCTCTTTCCGTTCAGTTTTCAACTCGGTGTGTAATAATGAACTAGGGCTGCACGATATAGACATAAAATCTGTATTGCAGAGCTCGATATCGCGATAACATGATATATTGCGCAGCCCGTATCATTTAAAATTGGATTTTCCTACTTTGATATAGTCATTATTTTTATATAGTCAAAATCTGAGGACAAGCCAAGGTATTGCATTTTGGTAAATTAAAGAAAAAAGGTGTTTTAAATGTAATATTTATGACCAATGGCACCAATTACCAATATTATACAGACAGATAGACAGAGATACATGGAGATAAAGATGGATAGATGGATGTTTAGATAGACGGAAGTAGATAGAGAGATAAAAACAGACGGCTAGATAAACCAGTGGTTCTCAACCGGTGGGGCACGAACACTA
>JBBIGB010316915.1:0-10404 GCA_037577075.1 Alestopetersius hilgendorfi | reverse complement strand
AGAGCTGCCACTATCATGTCATTATTATAAAAGTAACTAGTAAACAGGGAAAGTAAGGACCACGTTACATTAAAAAAAAAAAAGTTGAAACTCATTTTTTGTGTCGATGTCGCAGCAGCTCTAATTTTCTGTTATCCGGGGGGTGGGGAATCGGTATCGGACAAATCGGAATCGGCCGATCACCTTACACAAAAATCGGTAATCTGAATTGGACAAGAAAATTGCAATCGGTGCATCCCTAGAAGGAACACATGGAATTATGCAGAACACAAAAAAAAGAGGTAAACAAACCAGAATATGTTCTGAAATAAGGAAATGATGGACTGTTTCATTTACTTAGTTACGTGGTTCTTGCTATAATGTGGAGTAGAACCATAGTTGAATAGGATTACTGTGTACCAACCACCATCAAAACTGATGATCCCAAACACATTAAGACAAGAAATTCCACTGATTAACTCTTGACGAAGCACACCTGTTAAAGACCATTCGAGGTCGATTCCTCATTAATTTGATTGAAAAAATGCCAAGAGTGTCATCAGAGCATATATATAATTATAACTTTAGTTCAATTGAATGAGAATGTGATTTATGGTAAATTTACACTCCATTTGTCCTTTGATTCATGATCAGTGAATGCTATTACAGACACATTGGTTTAAACCAGGAATAGTGCAATTACACATTGAATAAAGGGTAAACAATTTCCAAGTGCTTCCAAGCCAAAAACTTTGCTGAAGATGATCTTGTAATTGATAAAATTACTTTCGAATTGGAGCCCACTTTGCCCTAGTGTTTATTTAACTATGGTAAGTTAGCTTTGTAAATTACTACAGCAAGGCTGGGGTTTACGTTAGGGATGCTCCAATTGCAGTTTTCTTGGCCGATTCTGATTACCGATTTTTTTTTAAGTGTAATCGGCCGATACCGATTTTTTTCCCACAGATAGCAGAAATTAGAGCTGCTACATGTAGTCGACAACAACGACACAAAAAAATGGGTTTCAACTTTTTTAATGTAACGTGGTAGTTACTTTCCCCATTTACTGGTTACTTTTATAATAGTGACATATGATGGTGGCAGCTCTACAGCAAATACAAACAAAAATATATTTTTCTTTAATATAAAGCTTTTTTTTCCTAACAAATTTTCTTTACAAATTTAAACAAATAAACCCCCCAAAAAAGATCATTTTGAAATTGGCAGTATGTGCGTGTGATCGGCCGATCACCGATCAGGCCAAAAATCGTCCGTTTCCGATCGCTGGCCGATCGATCGGTGCGTCCCTAATTTACGTGCTAAGTGAGTCCTATTAAATAAGCAAAGCATGATTTTAGTTACTGAAGAAGCTGCTGTAAGTGGTCTGTATTAAATATACTTTTGAAGTCCTAGTTTGCTTTTTGGCAAGTAAACAACTGTTGAGAGTTCAGTCTGCAGTCAGATGCAGCTTTATGTTTCATTTCAGGGCTAGAATTAGTCTTTTTTTTGTTTGTTTTTTGTTTTGTTTATTTGTTGAGTCTCAAGTTAACAACTTTGTGACTCAAGTCCTTACTTGACCCGAGTCCATACCTCTCTAAAAGTACATTTGATACAATATTTGTGTCTTATTTGCTACACTTAGTTTTTTTTTTAATAATAGAAAGCTACAGGACACTTACGGTTGCTCTCTTGCGTACTTTTGTTTATTTAATTTTTATTACAATAACCGCCTTTGCTGATATTGCAGATGTTTGCCATATGCAAATAAGCCTCTTAACAAATCAAAGCCATCCACAAATCAAAGATGCAAAGCCATCACATGATCCAACAAGTGCAAATCATTTTCATCTGTTATAATGCGTTTTAACTTTTGACCATTTTAAGTGCTCACAAATGGAGTTTGTATCAGAAGTGGTCTCTAGTGTACATCATGTTGTCCTGGTTTATTGAATAGCTATGTGTAAGATATTGTGTTGGAATAGGGAAAACATAAAAGCAGTGCTTTGGTTCCCTAGATGGGATCTAGAATGCTCTGTTCTGCTGTTTAAAGATAAAATATTCACACTAGGATTAAAGATAAAACACACACACATCAAACGTTTGGCATAATCAACCTGTCACTGTGGGCAGTCCAGGCCTCAAATAGCCTTTTTAGGTTTGTCTATATAAACATGACAGCTCTGCACTGACCTGAGAGAGATGTATCTAGGGTTAGCCAACCTTAGGCTAGTGACCCCCAGACATTAAACGAACGCTTTGATTGGAGGACACAGCACCACCCCTGTGTGGTCTCAAAGGGGTAATAGGTGGGAGGCAGATTTATGTTGGTGCTTTACCTATTTTGGTGCTCTGCATCAGGTTTTTTTTAATTGAACAAAATGTCAGACTACTCTGTTACAAAGCCCCAGCCTGCTGCTCTTGACCGAACTGGAGCTTGTTTTACTTTTATATTTCACTGTCCTCCAATCTCTCTGTGATCACATTTTAGGTCATAAACATGACAAAAATAAAACCTTTCATATAATAGACCCTCTTCTCCTCGAAATGTTAAGGAGTGTAAGATTAGTGTCCGGTCTTCGAATCAGTTGGCCTTCACACCCACTCACACATGCACACTCTCAGAAACCTTTGGCTGAACTTGTGTGAATGGTGAACACTCATCATTTCCACAGAAGATTGTTTGTCTGCGGTCCAATAGATTACGGTCATCCCTGGAACAAAAGCAGAAACTGACTTATTCTACTGAAAACCCACACTTTCCCACTTTCCACAGAAATGTTTTTTTTTTTTTTACTTTTTGGCGTAAGATTGTCTCTTCTGTCACTGTTATTATTATGATTTAGTTGTTTCTTCTACTTGCTGTGTGTTTATAATTTCCTTTATGATTATTCCCTGAGTACTTTGATATGTAAACGATTGAAAGATACTGTATAATGATTTATTCTGTGCTTAAGTATCTGTATTTGAGTATTAGCCTAACAATTTAAAATTCTCCTTTGTGTGTAGGATGTGATGGCTCTTCACCCAGAGCAGGCAAGCACCCCCCTGCCGTTCCCCATCATAGCAGACGACAAGCGAGAGCTGTCCGTCCAGCTGGGGATGCTGGACCCTGATGAGAGAGACAAAGATGGCTTGCCTCTCACTGCCCGCTGCGTGAGTTTCTTTAGACACTTTGAATCAAATGATGGTGCATTATATGTTAAAAACACAACCCAATTTCACCTATAAAGCTCTATGTACTCTATGCCAGTGGTGTCGAACCCTGGTCCTGCACGTTTTGGTGATTTCCCTGCTCAGAAACACCTGGTTCACCTTGTCAGTTAATTTTCAGTTTTAGTGAATGTGTTTGAGGAGAACCACCATCAAACTGTGCTGGACCCCCAGGACCAGAGTTTGAGACCCTTGCTTTATGCCAGGGGTCTCAAACTCCAGTCCTGGAGGGTCTTGATCCAGCAGGTTTAGGTGATTTCCCTGCTCAGAAACACCTGGTTCACCTCATCAGTTAATTGTCAGGTTTAGTGAATGTGTTTGAGGAGGGGAACCATCAAACTGTGCTGGACAGCAGCCCTCCAGGACCAGAGTTTGAGACCCTTGCTCTATGCTGTTAGTTCTTTATGAAGTAAGGGATATAGCTGCACATTTTAAGTTCCACACTTGTCTTCATTTTGAAATGTGACCTTTTGTTTGGTTAATAAGAGTGGAATGAATGGACATTGTTGAAGATGGTTTGTGAATTTTTATTTATTTTTTATTTTTTTAGGTTTTTGTTGTTGGTCCTGATAAGAGACTGAAGCTGTCTATCCTCTACCCTGCCACTACGGGGCGTAATTTCACCGAGATACTTCGGGTCATTGATTCTCTGCAGCTAACAGCTAAGAAGAAGGTTGCCACACCTGTTGACTGGAAGGTAATTGGAATCCTATCTGGAATTCAGCGACCAACGCCTTCATTTTTTGTTCAGTTAACTTTTATACTTTAGATATGAGTGGATGTTTGTGTTTCTTGATAACAGCTTTGTTTATTTGCTCTCTCTTACTCCCTCTTTAAGCCTGGAGATGATGTCATGGTCGTCCCCTCTCTCTCAGACGATGAAGCCAAGAAGCTTTTTCCTGCAGGTTTCACCACCAAAGAAGTGCCTTCTGGGAAAAATTACCTGCGCTATACCCCACAGCCATAAACCACCAGGAGGGATCTTGAAAGATAATCACAGAAATAGCACTTACTATGCACCCATGGCTTAATTATTTGTGACCTTATTCTATCAATATTATTATATCCACAATATTTTTCTTGCTGATATTACTCAATTTTCTGCCTCCAAAAACAGACAAAAGAGCCAAACCTCTAGCGGTGTAACGTTTAGTTACAGTAAAGATACCAGATTACTTTCTAGTGCCTTATCTCCAGTAAAACCCATTTCCCTTTGATATTTACTTTAGTTTCATTCTTTAGGTAGGGTGTTCAGACGCGGTGGACGTGTATGTTGAACAAATTATGAAATGCTGATACGGTTCACAGAAAATGATGGGTGTGTCTTGAGAGAATAAACTCTTATAATTCTTGATATCTAAGGGAGGGGAAGAAAGAAACCTGAGCACAACATTATGCAACTAGAGCGTTTGTTACAGTAATTCTAGGATGAACCTTGATTCTGTTTCAATGTCCGTTCACTTTCATATTCTGTGAATTCATAAAATATCAATCAGGCCTCTAGCCCTGTTTAAGAAAATGATGTATTTAATTTTTTTGCCATTGTGCTGATTTGGTTCCAGAAGTTCATTATGTTGTGTAGTGCATGTACCTTCAACTTCCAGTCCCTGAGTAAAAATCCCAATGTTGCACTTCATTCTAGAGCTCCTAAAAGGTTCTTGCCTTGTTTGCACTAAAAACAAATCAGAGATCTAAAAAAACAACTACTATATACTTGCATTTCAGTGCTTTCTGTACAATGTACAGTTTCAAAAATACTCCCCCTGAAAGCATAGCCAGTAGATGGCAGTACAGGCTCGGTGAATGAAAGCAGAACAGTGCTATGTTCATGAACCCGAGGGGTGTAATGATCAACTTTAAATAAAGATTTTGTGCCACCAGCTTTAACTGTTCAGTTAATTTATTACTCCCACTGTGTCTTTGTATGAAGCCCTTGTTGTCAGTGCCTCTTACCTGTCTGTGAGAAAGAATGTGGTCAACACAAACTGAAACATTAACACACAGGGTGTCAATGGGGCATGAAAGGAAGCATCTTAATCATGAGCATTCCATCTGTCCAATTAAAAACCAAAGAATGTCCCCGGGCCAGCACTTAGCCGAGTAAATCATTGACACACAATCTCCGCTCCTTTTCTGAGAGCAGGAAATGCAGGCTGCCTCAGGCCTTCAGCAGCAGGTGATCGGGACAGCGGTCAGAGCACTGGGTGTGGGATACCAGAGCCATTCAACCCACATAGTTTCAGCTCATATAACCGTCTAAATGTTCTGGAAGCTATGCAACTCCGTAGTGTGGAGCCAGATGCTCTGGTGTGCTCAACTTGCCAGAAATCTCTCACTCTATGTCTCTCTCTCTTGCTCTCTCTCTCTCAGAAGGTCATGGCCGTGAGCCGGGATTCCCCACATTGTCCATAGAGACTTCTAGAATGCAGATGGAATGTCTTTGATTTTCAAAAAACCACACCCCTAGCCCAGTCGGTACGGTTTGACTAACCAATGGATGACAGCACCCCTCTGAGTCTCTCATTATTGGACAGGTCTCAGGTAAGGGATCATGGCCTCTGCCGTTGGTAATCAAAGATGATTTCGACATGCGTGGATTCTATGTGGGTTAGGTTTCATTGGTCCTGCAATAGGCTCAGAAAACACTAGATGGCAGTCATGCATCACTACAACAGCTAAATATCGCCTGATCTCACATACTTAGTAGGCCTAACCTTTTGTTATAGTTAGGTCTACCCCTGATTTGCACCCCAGCACTGCTATTTCAGAAGAAGTCTCATTGTGCCAAATAACCCAATAAACTTGGTTTAGTCTCTTCAGCAGAGGTTTTGTGTACTTTTCAATGATGCGAATTATTGTAATAATCTACAATAACACAGATCAACAAAAACAAATATTGTAATCATCAGAAACCACAACACTTTTCTAAATTTTGAATTATGAGTAATATTAAACTTGCATGCGTTTTTTAATAAACCGCAGGCACCAACCAAGTACTGTTTCAATATTTTCAGTGTGAAGTCACTGTGGCATAGATATATTGATCAGTGTCAGTCAGCTACCACTGTTTCTTCAAAAACACTCAGCATATGATTATTATATAATCATTATACCAACTATCATGCAGTATAGAACTAGCTTCATCACAAAAACTGCGGGAAAAACTAAACATGGATTTGAAATCAGCATGAAAAACACTACAAACCCCACTACAAACTCATCTCTGGTGATTTTGACCTGTTGGCTTGTGTAATCTTTACTTATATGTAGCATGTAACTTTAATTATAAAAGTGCTTTCTTCAAGAAGCAAAACACAGCAGTGATGAAACATGATAGTTCAAAGAAAGCAGAATTACTACAGGAAAATATAATAAAAAATACAATAAAGCTTTACTTGACTTGAAATGTAAAACAGTGATCAGGCTTGTGTGGAATATTGTGTGGCACACTATTCTAGGCTTCAAGTGATAAAGGAATCTTCCCCTGACGTATTATTGTTGTTGGAACAAAAACTTGTATCTCATTTTTTCACTTTAATTTTTACACGCTTTAAAAAAGGCCATATGCCTTTTCCAATGTATGGAAATGTTCTGATGAATGGACCATTAATATGGTCAAAACAACATGTGTTACTTAGAAATGTAAAGACTTAAATTAAGTCTTTTTTTCCCCCGTCTCCTGAAATGTTACCTTTCGAAAGACACAAAGTGCAGTTCAGGCATTGACGATAAGTGTGTTTGCTACATACCACAGATACGTTTTAAACTTCAGGCACAATAACATGTGATTACTGAACAGCAGAGACCAGCCTGGGCAGTACTAATTACAGCTATCAAGTAAGGCATTTACTGCTATCCTAGCAGTAAGACCTAGCCAAGTTCTTTATTGAGATAGTTATCAGTCCAAGCAGTTGATTTGTGTGCTAAGCTCAATCTTGTCCCCAATTTCTGGCAAATCAGATCGAAAAGTCTATTATTCATTGACTTTGAAAGGAAATGTAACCTTAACCAGAGAAAGTAGTTTTTTGGAGCTATAGATATACTGCCCTATTCGATGGTAGGGAAGTATGATGTACAAAACAGAGTGAAGCACTCAAACAGTGTACGCTAGTAAATGTATGTGAAAGGCCTAAACAGACAGATCTCAACAGTAGCCAAGAGAAGAGACAATGGGGCAAGCTGAGTAAGCCTGTGCCCTGACCTCAAGCACTAGTAAAGTTTACAAGGGAAAGACAATGTCTGCCAGTCTGTGCATGTGTGTGTGTACGTGTGTACATGCATTTATGAGTGTGTGTGTGTGTGTGTGTGAGAGAGAGAGAGAGAGAGCTTTGTGAGAGCAGCAGGGCTGACAGGAGCACTTCAGAGAACACAGACTGAGTGACAGATGAGAATGAGGGTTTATAAGGGGTTAGATGGACACGGTTACACACTGACAGACACACATGCAGAAGCGTCCACACAACTCTATGGATCAAACACATTTCTCAAATACCAGACCACAGTGACGGGTGTCGGGGCATTGTGAGTGACAGACTCTTTCTGCCTCCAATAACTAAACTCTGCCCCACACACAGAATCAGACTGACGGTCTCCATTGTGTAACTCCTAAGAGGCAACGATTCACTACGGTCTCCCAGAATAACCTATGTCTAGCCAGCACAGAGCTGAGAGATTTGTGTATGTGTTTCAGTAAAGCCAGTAGACGACAGGGCGCTCTTTTACATATATGTGAAACATATATATGCATTTATTGTGTGTGAGAGAAGGACAGATACGGAGTCAAAGAGTGTGCCCATATCCCATACGTGCAAAATGTGTGTTCCGCCTTCTCTAGGGACGCCAGGGTGCCAGATGTCAACTGGTGTCATATATCAGTCAACAACAGTGTTCTTACTCCCTAGAGAATACACACCGCACTCTGGCCATGGCTGTAGCTGCCAGCTAACAAAGAACAACAGAGTAGACAGATGAAGCGTCGCTTATAAAGCCTAATGAAAAATACGCTAGTATTCCACTAATACTAGTACTAGAATACTAGTATATTGGACTAATACTAGTACGGGACTAACTTTCATTTGCTAGTGTTGACTGTCACTGTTCCTATGATTATTTTCAGTAGCTTTGATCATTTTTTATGTCGCACTAGCTATTTTTCAGAACATGATTGGACAATAATCACAGGGCAGCGCTGACTTAATGGAGTTAATGGAACATGCTGGCATGGCTGCTGTGCGGCCAGTGCAATCTCAATCTCTCTAATAAAGTCTTTTGGAAAAAAAAAAAAGCCAAGCAGATGCTACACCATCCAGACCATTTGGGTTCCATTTTTTTTTACTCGTCGACCATTCATGTGGTTCTTCCCTGTTGCTTTGATCATTTTTGTGTTGTTCTGGCAACACGCTTACTGAGTTTAAAGGGGTGTAATGGTCTATAATCACAGAGCAACAGTTAACGTTTTCAAAAGAGCTAATGGAACTTTTTAGCCTGGCCACTATTTGGCCGACCCAAGAGAGAGAGAGAGAGACCCAATCAACTGATAAAGAGCCTGGGAAAACTGGCAAGTCTTTGTTATAATCTGGGAGATATAAGTGTTGCCCATATACCACAGGTCTTTAAGCCCATGAATTTCAATACCACTAAAATTACTGTAACAAATCACTACATCTGCTTGTCGCTAGGAATTTCGGTTCGTTACCCATATGGTTTCTCCATCCTGCGTTCGGCATTCGCAATTTATTGCCTTCGGATCTCTGGACAAAAAAAGGAGAGCGAAAAGAAAAGAAAAAAAAACTAGAAAGCTTTCCCTTCTTGCTTTTTGTGGAAAAGGTGGCTCATTGGTTTTGTTCAGTCTAGAAACGAATACACTAAATAACACTGAAAAAGCAAACCTTATTAGGATGTAAGAGATTTGATTTCCTGTTCATCCTGTTCTTGAGAATCTGCTGCCTTTTAGGTCTCGCTGACAGCAGCTGGAGAGACTGGCGGTGTCAGTATAGGCAAAAATCTAAAATGCACACAATCAAAACTGCCTTACTACACCATAGACTGGATTAGATGGCAAAAAGAAGCTGAGAGCCAATATAACTTCTTTAAATATTTCTATTTTGTTCTTAAAATAGTTGTAGGAATTGTATAAATTACCATTTAACTTGGCAAAAAAAGGAAAAAATCATGTCATGTATGAAACTCTTATCCTTCCATCTTGTTGTTATATTACTTGAGATGCGTGTAATCAATATTTTAATTCCAGCTATTCTTTATTCAAATGAATTCCTTGTATATACTTCCCGACAGATGCAAAACAACAAATGCATTCATTTCACACAGACAGGGCATCGACTAGATACACAATACCTCCCATTTTGACAAGTTTCTCTTTCTTCGCTGTTGGTCTACATGTTCACTGGCCTATATTCTTTGCTTATCTACAGAAAAACACATCTTGGTGTCTGGAATTAATCTGAAATGGGAGCAGGTTTAAAGCATGAGCAAGACATATTCTGCTTCTAGATTATTAAGCCTGTCTTTTAAATAAGAGATAAAAACATTTTTTATTCCCTATCATCCTGTTATTTACATCATTCTCATATATAAATATCTTTATACACACACACACACACACACACACACACACACACACACACACACACGGCCCAACAGCTCAGGAACACGGCCCAAATTGTTACAGGTGTCTGATTTAAATGCTGTGGAGAGGGAGAGTGATATTTACAAAGTAAACAGTATTTCAAGTATATGGATATGATAAGAGTAGTAGTAATATTTCTGGAACAAATCACTGCTCCAGCTACAATAAGGTTCCATACAATCGTAGAGCTTTACAGATGAAATGGACACACACAAAGACTGAGTATCCACTGAGAAACTGTAAGAAACTGAATGAGTGACTCGATGCAACTGTTCCCTATTGGGACTTATACACCAACATATACCCACCGCCTTCAGTCATCGACCCACCCACTTTTACACATCCACACACACATCCACACACACACATCCACACTGTCTGGGGCATTCGGTTCAGCCGTTGCTGTCTTGAATGCATTACTGTGCCAAAATAAATCAGCCGCTGGTTGCATCTAACCTGAGTAATGAAAACAGCCATGACAGATTAAAACACTCTCTGCCTCTCTCTCTCTCTCTCTCTCTCTCTCTCTCTCTCTCTCTCTCTCTCTCTCTCTCTCTCTCTCTCTCTCT
>JBBIGB010316897.1:0-10406 GCA_037577075.1 Alestopetersius hilgendorfi | reverse complement strand
TTCCCCAGAAGTACCGGGCTCTGTGGGCTGGGCTTACTTTAACAGCATCAACAAGGACCGGCCTACACTGTTAACAGCGACACAAGACATTCATTGTTTAGTTATAATGTCACAAAGATTCCTGCTACTATGTCACCAGGTTGTAATATGCCATACGCTACATGTCAGTAGCCTCACCTCTAGGAAACGGTCGATATCAGCTTTGTCCCTGGTGCCCATGAACACAACATTCTCAAAAAGCCAGAAAAACGGACGTGGGTCGTCCTCCTTCGGCTTCATGATGTTCAGCAACCGATAATACTCGAAGAAGAGCCGCCCTGTGCCCTCTGCAAAAAGAAGAGTTGTGCACTCACATTAATGCCAGTAGAGAACAGCCTTGTTTATTCGCTCTGGGGAAAAAAAGGGTCCAAGAATATACAGCCCCATGAAATGGAACTGTTGAGTACAGAAAATGCAAATAAAAAATAACATTTAGTGTGTGTACGCAGATGTGTGTACGCAAGACATTGCATGGTTTGTCTGGTCAACTTTATTTCATTTGTTAATAATGCTTTTCATATCACTGTTCATGTTGATCTCAGCAACGATTCATGTTGGGGTAAAGTGGCTGGTGAGTGCATTATCATTTCAGACGATCTCATGGATTAAAGGGAAAAAAAATCATCTGATAGAAGAGATGACGGGGGCGTTAAGGTGACGGGGCCACAGGGGGATTGAGCGGTGTATTTCAGGTGAACATACTAAACCAAACACTGAAAATAAGGGATTTTTCCCAAGATCCTGACCCGAAATAGGCTAAATTTAGAGCAGCTTCCCACTGCCATTCCTCTGTCAACAGCTAGAAAACAGACTCCAAAGCTGATGTTATTTATTAATTTTTAATGGAGCTCACTTGCAGCACTCACGACACCGGAGCCACTGTCCTAAATATCGAGTTTCAGAGTTTTGCCATCTTTATCTATTTAAGCAATGAGTTTTCTCTACTGTTTTCTGACCTGTTTTAGCTTCTATTAGCAAATGAGACCCTTCATGAAACACTACTGACTTCCAATCTTAGAACTTCCGTTCTATTTAAAATAAACTACTACTAGCCTATTATTGTCCACTATTATTATTATTATTGTTGTTATTTTTACCATTATTGGATGCGCCAGGCAACAAGAAGCCCTTTTGCTGATCTCGTCTTTGTTTTGGGACATTAAAAGCCTTTGAGACTGATGTTGCACTAAACGCTGGGGATTTTTTTACTATGAAGTTTGGCATCTTAAACAAGCGTCGAGAAACAGCTGGCAGCCAGTAGGCTACTCCGCAGCCGTCACTGTTAAATAGAACTGCCGAAACCAGAATGTTTATTTTTATTTTTTGGAAAAATAATTAAATCGTAATTAAACAAACAAAAAAGACAGCCTTTCCAGAAGTTTGTTTGCCGAAGCTTGTTCAGTTCCCCATTTTTTCTCCCTTCGGATCTGCATCAATCTCAGTATTAACCTTTAGTGCCCTCAGTTGACGGAGAACTTTAATCCATGCGATCTCTATAGTTTTCTATCATTTCTATGATTTAATTCACTCTTCTTCCTTACCTATATGATTTCTCACTGCTGCGGTCACATTTATTCGACATTTAAAAACAATTTGTTTATAGAATAAAATCACAAACTGCTTTTGATAAAGAGATACAAGACCTACAAACTGTACTTCGGCTGTCCGCTGGGTGACCAGGATAAATCTCCACGTCATTTGTACCAGTTGTTCTAATGGACCGCGTGACTGTCTAAATAGGCGAAAGGCAGTGATGCCATTTGCAATCCTGATGGTGTGGAGGGAACCTCAAGACCACCTCAACGACTGCTACTTTTGTTGCGTGAACACAAGCGGTTTCTCAAATTAAACTAGGCACAAAATTTTTTATTCCAACACAGAGTCTACAATCAAGCCTGTTGAATTTTAGTAAAAAAACACAAACATTGTAAACTGACTAAAAAGGTTGACATGATTGGGAAAAAAATGATTTTACAGATCTAAAATCAGCCTGAAAAACTGCAGTCTCTGATGATTGAGTAAAATATTTTGTTGACATGTGTAATTGTGTCTTTTATAATGTAACAAAAAATAATAGCACAGACTACTGTGTGAATACTTTCTTAATCCCGGGCAGCACATTTTACAGTCTTCCCTGCATTCAACCTATTAACTCAGGGCCAAGTATGCAAAAGAAGGAAAACAGTAACATGTGCTGAGCAGGAGGCATTCCAACAGCAAGGCTGGGAAACACTGATATGGAGGACAAATATGATGAATGTGAAATGCCATACCATACAAGCCTTTCCGTGCTGGGTTTACTATCGACAAGTCATTGCATGGGCTTCCACCAATGAGAAGATCAAATGGACCCCACTCGTCAATCTAAACAACAGATATTTAAACATAAAAACAGTTGAGACACTGTTAGACCCCTCCACACAACAATTCACAATCAAAGCTCATATGATTTATTTTTATATCAGGAAAAATTGAGAAAAGGGGACATATTATGCAAAACTCACTTTTTTTAAACAAGTTATAATAGGTCTATGGGCTACAAAACATGTTCATGTAGTTCTTTGCACAAAACCACTCTCACATTAAGAGATCTCACCAGCTTTATTTTTGACAGTTTCGGTCCGTTTATCAGAGCCCCAGTTTCAGGGCTCTGTCCCCCTTATGCAAAAAAGCTGTTGCTGGCCACACCTCACTCATCCCACACTTAAGCTGCGCGTTTAAATTCTGGATTTTATACATTAGAATCCATGTCCTTAGCACCAGTGAAAGTGTTTGTTTCTTTATTTCATTCCTTCCATCCCTTCAATCTGTGACAGTGTTTCTAGCCTGTACAGTGACCAGGCTGAAGGGAGGGAGGGAGAAAGAAAGCATGAGAGATACAGCAGTTGAACAAAAGTATTGGGACAATTAACACAGTGTGAAAAATGCAGAAAACAGAGGCGCTCTATCCAGCCCTATATGTTCGACCCGAGTCGGACACAGAGCAAGATGAAAACAACACTTCATGTGACTTGCCTTTGTCGGCAGAAATTAAAAACTAGCAGAAAAAATGGCGGATCTTCAATTAATCTAGTATTGAGGCGCAGCGGAGCATGCCGCACCGTATACATTAACAGAAACAAAACACACATTTTACATTGTGAATTGTGTATTTTCATTGCTCCCCAGACACGTCGGGTCAGCTCATCAGCTCCTTTTCCACAAAAGGAATGCAAATGAAACTTTTTAAATTTCTTAGCTTTGAAATGAGTCCAACCAAGAACAACAACAATAAAGTAGTGGAGTTATGAGCTTTTAAAATTTAAAATTGGGAGCTGCAAAGACCCAAGATGGCCGCTGAATGGGGTGACCAGCAACAGGCTAGTGGGTGGGGTCTGGAGAAATGAGGGGCAGTTCTATGCAAATTGGCCCAGTATTACATCACACTGGACCCTCCGTCCAAACGGCTCATTTTGAAAGGGTCTGTGAAGAATAATGTTGGTGAAATCTCCTTATGTGAGAGCAAAGAACTTGAACATGTTTTGTAGTCCGTAGACCCATTATGACTAAAGTGAGTTTTGTTGCCTTTAAAAAATTATCCTCTAGAAGTTTCCAGACAGATTTCAACATGCTATGTTTCATGAAGGAAATGTCATCACTAAAAAGATAAGACGACTGGAAAATAAAGCATAAGAAAACGTACATGCTCTTTGGTGATGCTTCGCACATCTTCCACATAAGTGAGTTTTCCACTGTGGTTCACCATAGAGACAGCTATGGATTCGTCATCTACTTCTGATGCAACATACGTCTCCACTTTAAACCCCAGATCCTTCAGTACCAGATACCCTAAAAAAAGGACACATCCACTCATTAACATTACAGATATGAGAAATCAATGTTTAAATGACTAAAGCAAACAAAACAAGGTCCCTGTCGTACCTGTAGCAATACCATCAAATAAGGAGAGGACCCTGATTGGACGACGGAGGTTGGCAGGGATTGAAGGGTAAACACGATGAGGCTCCTGTGGAGGACAGAAGGTAATGATATCAGATCATTAGTCGTTCTTCAGGCAGGATGTATGCAAACATGTTCTTTCTTTCCTAGAAACCTATGAAACCTTCCTATGAAACCAGGGTGTTTTCATTTGGTGGTTTGAGGAGTAAATAAAGTTTAAATAAAGTAAAAAAGTTTGTAAAGTCTTAACAGGTAGGTAGAATGACAATCAATCAATTTTTCACTTGGTAGCAAAAACATTCTGATAAATACCAGCAGCATCAGAAAGGCTGATAAGTACCTGTTTTAATAACTTATGCTCCTTAATATATGCACACTCTAATGTGCGTTATTCTGGATCTATGCATGCGGGAGTTACTAAGCTATAGTATTGAGGAACGGAGATGTACGAAATGCACTGATGTACATCACTCTGAATAAAAGTGGCTGTTAAATGCTGTAAACTTAAGTGTAGACAAAGTGCTTAACAAGCACAAATGTTTAAGTACCAAGAAATGTAAGAAAAGGTCACTTACAAAGGCCATGCCGCCTTTATTACTAAAAAACTCTTGGACACGAACACTCCAGTCATGTCTGGGTTTCAGTGCCCCAGAACTGCTCTCTGGTGCACACAGGTAACAGATCCACGGTTCCATGTCCTTTAGCTGGTCAAATGTGCCTTTCCCAATCAGGATCTCCACACAGCCAATACAGTAGGAGCTACACATACAAGACACAGCTGGTTCAGCTCTTTGCTTTTGTAAATAACAGAAAAAAGAAATCTATAGATCCAAAACAGAGAAATGCCAAAGCTGGAGTTATTAAGCCCCTGATGGACTTCATCAGCTGAGAACAATATCCATACTCACATAGAAGTGTTTTAGCTTCACTGAAATAATAAAGATAAAAGATCCAATTTTAAGGGGGGAGGTGGGTTCATGTAGAGATATTACATTATTATTGTGTTAGACAGAGCTGCTTAGTTTTGAAACAAAACAACAATTACGCCAATCGTCATAGTAGAATGATAAATCTCCACAATGCTTTTTCACATGTTCACAATGCATAATGTCACCTTTCTGCATCCATATCATGACATGTTGATGCACTGTTACACTGCTATCTACTACTACTGTGATCTTCAAAAAAACCGCTAACCTCAATCACATAACAGTCCAGTTGCAGTCCCCAGTGTAATAGAGTGAAATCAGTAAATATGTGTTAAAGGAAAAAAAAGATACCAAGGAACTACATAAAATGTGTATTAAAAATATAAAGCAAAAGTGAACAGTCAGGAACTGCAAATATGAGTCTAAGTCCAGAAACAGCATTAAAGTCTCTCATCCCATTCAGCTCACCGACAGCAGCTGTTACGTCCACATAGTATGACTTGTCGCCCAGCACAGCACACAGTGCAGTACGACTGGTAGCCATCATCATCGTACTGATACAGCGTCTCTGTGAAATTGTTCTACACAAAATACACACACATACACAATTCATTTATCACACACTACTAATTTATCATAGGATTTTACATAAGAAAGAAATATTTCCTGTAGCATTCCCAGTTTCTGTGCTGTATGTACAATGAGTTTTTTGAAAATGGGCATGTTGACATCAAGACACAGTACCTTGCATTTTAAGCACAGACCCCCTTCAAACAGAGGATGGAAGATCTCAACACATCCACTCCCACATGATAAGCAGAAATCTTAGGAAACGGAAACACGAATAAAATTTACAAAAATCATCTCGATTACAAACAATTACACTACACTCATATGCTGAAAAGGACAGGGGGGGAAAAGCTTCTGCACCTTCAATGTTCTTCCCTTTGACCAAAACGTTCAGCACCATCCGATCTGTAAGAAACATGCAATGAAGCTTTAAGAAAAATATCTGAAATACATACAGATATGATCAAACCACTGTGACCTTAACAAAATTACTGTGAGGGGTTACAAACACAGAGCAATTTTAGGAGGATACATACTCCTTTCGTTGTCCAAGTTTTGTCTTCTGCGCGCTGGGGGATAATTAGGAAGAGGCCGTTTCTTCTTGGGGTGCGAGTTTTCTCCCCAGTCTATCATTTTGCTAACTTCCTCATCCTTTACATCCACCCAGCCATTCTTCAGGTCCAAAGATTTAGACAGGTCCTTCAGGCAGACAGACACTTCTTTCAGTTTAAATGACTTCATGAGGTTCTCTTGATGTCGAGGATCCGTCACAAGTGTTTCAGATGATATTTGGGGGGTCCGTTTAGCAACTTCAAGGGTCTCTGAAAATGAATAAAAATGAATGCACGGTTTTGGTAAGACCAACTTTCGCTGTCCAGTTTAGTTCAAGTTGAATGTGAAGTACTGGGATTGAATAATGGTGTACCGTTTTGTTTGGGCTGTGTTTTGATCGCCTTTTTTTCCTTTTGTTTAAAGCCTCCGAAAGCCCAGTCCAACATAACTTTAAGCAGCTCCTCCTTTTCGTCCGACTCCAGAGAAAAGATCGTTTTACTGAGTTTAGCAGCTTCCTGGAATGCACAGTTGAAATATGGAGACACTTTATGGCTGACAGACGTGAACAAGTGTTAAGAGTGCTGATACTCTAGGACCGTGGTTCTCAACCGGTGGGGCGGCGCGAACACGGCGCTGGGGTGGGTGAACCAGCTTTGGGGGGCCCCAGCTTGCAAAATGTTGAGAACCACTGTTCTAGGACAAGGTAGGGAATATTGGTTTGTGTGTGTGTGTGTGTGTGTGTGTGTGTGTGTGTGTGTGTGTGTGTGTGTGTGAGTGAGTGAGTGAGAGTGAGAGAGAGAGAGAGAGAGAGAGAGTGCGCGGGTGTGAGACGGAGAGAAAACCCGTTAGCATTAGCGGAGAGCAGTAGCAGTGTGTAAAGACTCGTACACAAAAGAAAAAATAACTAACTACAAAAGAAACATTGAAATAACTATCTACACACATGTTTAGACAGGGCACAGCTTAGCAATACTAAATAAACTGAGATAACGTGAAAATTTGAGGTGGTTGACAACTGTTCAGTGTGGCGGTAATACAGTTTAGTTCTAAAAAAAAAAAGGCAAGGATATTTACAGTTTCTGCGTTATTGTGGGGATTGAGTTTGGTTCTTTAAAAAAAAATCTGATGACACAAAACAAAAGGAAAAGCCCAAAAAACCTAAAAACACACACAATATACACATTCTAGTCAAAATACTCAGTCTGACCTGCAGAAAACTGAAGACGGCATCCTTGTAGTTGGTCATAGTAGCAAAAGAATTTGGGCAGAAGCACTGTGCAAACGCGGAGTAAGGCTGTAGAACATCTGCACACATCTGCAATGGTAGCGAAGAAAGTTATATTTTCAATCTGAGCAGCTTGAAGAGTCTAGTCTGAGATCCAAACACAGTCTGTTCTAGTTCTTACCTCAGAGACCATAAGATCACCAAACCGCACCACATTACACACGGTACTCCCGTCCTCCTTTCTAGTCAACGTTTGCACAATGCCCGGCCAAACAGGAAAGCCTTCCCTCGGTCCCCACACCATCTTGCCCACGGCGACCCAATTCTTATCCTACAAGAGACACGACAGGTTAATACCTAAAGGAATACTTGAGTGCAATTCAACCTAATCTCCTTTCATCTCACACACAGTAGATAAATAGACAATCATTTTCAAATTTAGTTAATTTTGATTTTTAACTAAAGACTTGTCTTATAAGTGTGCCCTCAGTCTAAAGGTTTCATTCTATGTGAAGACGTTCATTCTTAGTGCATCCAAATATTTGGCAGAAAAAACATTGAAAGTATGATCTTGCACTCATACAAGACCAAGTATCGCTATTGGGGTCAAAGTAGAAAATGCTGGATCAGACATCTGAGTCAAATAAAGGAAAAAATCCAATTAGATCTTCTCAAATCCAGCCAAAATAACTTAAATTCCTTCCAGTGTATGTAACATTAGTAACCATATGACCATGTCATGCGATAACAGTAAAGATGGGGTACAGTAGTTTGAGAATGTGTGTATATATTTGCCCCGACAGCCCCCTGCTCTGCATATCTTTGTGCATGTCCATTTTTATCCAGGAAGGGTTTATTAGTAAGTTACTATTTGGGAGTTTTGGCAGCACAGAAAACACTGAAATGTGCCGGGCTGGAGGCTCTCAGACCAGAGCTGGGGATGGTTCTCAAAGTTAATATCTAGGCTACAGGTGCAAAGGCAAGAATATCCATCATAAAATGTCACAACATTTTTATTTTTCTCGCTTCTTGAGTCAGAAAGCACAAAAAGCACATGCTGTGTGACCCAAGATGTTCAATGTTAATTTCCCATACCACATTAAATCCAAATAAAGGCTAATCATTTTCTCTTTGTAATGAAATAACCAGCTGGTCTGTCTTTCTTTTTGTATCAGTAATAGCCACAATATTCTCAGAAAACCTCGTAATTTATGAAGACAATGATGAGTCCTGTCATACTGCTTCGCTCTAGGTATTGCTATGAAAAAAGAAAAAATGATGTCCTTTCATTTCTACTGCGCCAGTGTTAGTTATAACACACTCAAAGTTCAAATACTGCAGCAATGATAACCACAACCAGTTCAGAATACTCTGATTAACATACCTGCTCCGCTTCTTTTTTGCTGGGTGTGGAGGTCATATTCGCGGTGCTGTGACCTCTCTGAAAATGCACATTTCGATTCAGTGTGTTTCAACAGTGAAAAAAACGATAAATAAAAATATATATTTTGAGGACCAAAAAAAAAAAACAACAAAAAACCTCTGAAAAACAATAATCAGCCCAGGCGACATCATCGTCAGTATCATCTTCGTCGTCATCCGTATCCACATCAATAACTACTGGTTCTGAAATCTTTTCTGCTTAAAACAGATTACAGATAGATCTAGTAACTCAAGATTTTACAGTATATCAGTGAGAAATCTGTATTGTACAAATACAATCACATTAACGAACCTTGCTTGAATAAATCTCTTTTCGCCATTCTGCCTGAACCAAAGGTACTGTTCGTCTCCATAGGAGTAACATCCTCCTCTAGAGTCAGGTCAATCACATCTGCATCTGAAAAAAATTATAAATCTTTCATTCATGAGGTAATACAACATTAGAAAGAAAATAAAGCTACAGCACACAGAACATATGCAAGTTCTCTTTTCCACTGTTAAAGTAACAATGGTTAGCAAAAAAAATTGCTTTATTTTAACAGCGATAAACAAAATAAAGAAAACCGTGGAATTTTTTTTATCTGTATTACCAAGATTGCCTGATTTCTGCACACTGTTACTTGTGTAGAAATCTGACAATTGTGCTGTTACATGAATGTAACTTGAATCAAGGTCCTATTAAATATTTCCCATAAATTCCATATTTATTTACATATATTTATTATGTATATGCTTAAAAATTCAGAATTGTTTGGTCCTGATTATGTGTTCAAATTTGAAGTGAATATACAGACTGAAATTATATTACATTTTAAAAAATGTTACTTGAGTTACTTGAGTTACTTGAGGTTACTGGGCTGGCAGGGTGTGATGGGGCACTTTTGTAGGAGCTGGTGTCCGTGACATCATCATCATCTTCTGCTTCCTCCTCCTCCTCCTCCTCCTCCTCAGGGATCTCCATGTCCTCCTCTTGTGGAGTGCTATCATCTGCGCTCTGAAACAACTGACAGCAACAGGAAACATGCAACCATACGCGTTAGAAATCACCACCAAACCCATCAAATCCAAACAAAGCCTGCAAATATGATGGACTTTAATACTTCTAGTTCTTTAACTAATGACCAAGATCATAAAAAATATGCCTTCAACAAAAAAAACATTTAAAACAAAGACAACAAATTACAATAACAGCACATCTGAGAAAACCGCTTTAAAAACATGTCACACACTGTTTATATTTGACCAATATTTCAAACCAATGATTATGTAGTTATTATACTCTGTACAATAACAATATCTGTAAAGAATCTGTATCTGTAAAGGACCCGTCTCTTAGACTGGAAAACCAGCCAAGAGTCTGTGTGTTTGATCTGGTGTTGATTTGTGTTCTTGTGTCTCTATGGTTGAAATATAAAAGTGACTGTGTTTTAGATAGGCATTTAAAAAATGATTATAAATAAATTATTTTTACTACTACTATAATTTCATAATTTTATGAATGTTTATGTATCCGCAACAGCACATTTAAAATAACGAATAATGGCATCTGCCCTTAACTGAATAAAGATTATGTTGTGCTGAATGCATAGTGAATGCTACGAATAATGGCATCCGGCCAGACTCAGTGCACCCTTAATTGGAAATCTCATGTTTAACTTTAGGTTGTAGCTCTGCTGGGAAAAGTACTGAATAAAGATTATGTTGTATGT
>JBBIGB010316801.1:0-10410 GCA_037577075.1 Alestopetersius hilgendorfi | reverse complement strand
ACTGCTGTCGAGAGGATGAAAAACAGCAGGGCATTCACATCACATTTCCAGGGCATCCACATCACAGAGAACCTCTCTTTGTCCGCTCTCCTTGTCCCCAGCATCTGATCTTTTTGTGGAGGCTGAAGAGAGTGAACCTTCCCCCATCAATACTCACCACATTCTACAAAAGTGCCATTGAAAGTCTGCCCTCCAGTTGCATCGCTGCCAGTATGAAAAACTGTAATGTTTTGGACTACAACTCACTGCAGCAGATAGTAAGAGTAGCTGAGAAAGTTTGCCTCTACCTCCAATGAAAGACATTTACCAAACCAGCTGCTATAACAGTCCCAGTAACATTGTGAACGACTGTTTCCATCCATTATACAGACTCTCTCTTCTAATGTCTGGCAAATGGTACCAAATCTTTCACTCTGGATCTACAAGACTGTGCAGCAGTTTCATACCACCAGAACTCTGAATGCACACAAATGCATATAAATGTCTAGTAAACCAAGTACATTCCGGTGAATTACACCACCTTATACCACTCATATTACACTCATCTAGACTTTCAATAGCACCTTTGCCACTATAGGCACACTTATGTCCTGTTACTCAGATTGATAAGCTATAATTTACACTTTCTCAGTGTGGTTCAATGCTACTGTCTACTGTGCAATAATATATGTATGGTGCAATACCCCTCATTGGTGGCAGCCCACTGCTTTATTTGGTGGATGGGTTAAATGCAGAAAAAGGATTTCACTTTGTTTACAATGTGCTGTGCTGTGGTATGTACTGTCCCAGATTACCAGTTCATTCACATTACTGTTTCATTGCAGTGTTGTCCATTTATCCAATTGTCTCAGATTTACATCTAATTGACACTACTGTTATTTTGCTATATTGTCTATTTATTGTATTGTTTCTGTCTTTCCTTGCACTTTGCTGCCTCCTGTGCAGTAATCATACTAGAGTGCAACACTAGTCACTCAGGATAGTTTACATAGCATCTACACTTTATTGTTACGTAACATTATTGTTATGTTTTTGTGATGCCTATTTATTGGGTTGTTTGAATTGTTTCTGTCATAACTCTGTTGAATTTGGCTCTATGTTCCCTGGAGAAACGTTGCCTCTCTGTATGTGTGCACAGCTGCTGATGACAATAGAGAAGCCTTGAACCTTGAGCCATGAAACTGGAGCAGAACCGACTTTGATTAATCTGACAAGGTAGCAAAATTGGGGAAAAACAACAAATCAGAGAAAGGCGGCGCTCAAGGTAGTGTGGGGTTAGACGAAGTGGTGCAGCTCCTTCCATTTGCAAACAAAGCGCAACGTGTTTTTCCTGCTTATTTGCGAAAAGCATCCATAAGCTGCTGCCATGGCACATCAAGGCTTGTTTTCTGTCTGTGTTTATAATATACATCTGGCTTTGAGAAAATAGAAATCTGAACAAAACACAGAAGAAAATGTTAGGGGCTTCTATATGTTGTCCATCCTCTCTGAGTTGTGCGCAGTGGTGTCTCCTGAAAATTTGTAAAAGACTTCATGGGTGGCACACTGTGATTCCAGGTTTGGGAGAGGTTCGTTTATTTAAGTGTGAGTTCATTTTAATTCGTTAAACTCAGCGAGTATGCCAAGATCATTATTACATTTTGATTAAATTCTCAAAATGCCCTAGGAAAAAAATTCTCAGTGGTGTGTTAGTAGAGCTAAGTGAGAACTCACATTGTTTAAACCTGTCTGTGTAAAGGTGGGAATGGACAAGAGAAAGCAGGAGCAAAAGCAAAATAGCACCAGGGACATGTGGAAGGGCTGTTTTAAAACAGGTTCGACAAAAGGCCTCCGCCTAGATATTCCTACAGCTTCAGGGTGACCCTCATGGCACCCAAAGCTCCTCCCACTTCCTCTATCAGTGCCTCACCAAAGTGCTGCTCTTCATCTTACCTCTCTCTATCTCCCCTCACCTCACCTGCTAGAGCCTCCACCTACTCTCCTGCCAATTATGACTCTGAAACTGGGACCGTGCACCACTGAGGACCAAGTGGGGAAAGAACTACACGTCCAAGGCACCAAGCCCAAATGCCATAAGCCCACAAGTGCTCAAGTTCTGTGCCTCCCGGATATGTAAAATACTGTTGAGGATCTTCATCTATCAAGAAAGTACCTGTGTTGTAGAAACATCATATCTCATTCCTGTGCCGATGAAGTTTCTAATGCCGGATCAGACTACAGGCCAGTTGCACTCACTTCATTAAGGTCTTTGAGAGACTGGTCAGACTGGCAATCTGTACGGACTGTTTGATTGAAGGCCTTAGTATGTGTGGTTACAGGGCTGTGTGTCTGACACAGTGCTGTGTAGTACAGGAGTTCTGTAATCATTCCTCTTCACCCTGTACAGAAGGCTGCCAGCTAAAGAAATTGGCCGCATGAAAGTGGCAGACACCACGAAGCTCAAGAAGCTGATCAAGAAAGCCAGATCAATGGTGATTGAGGAACTCAACAACTTGGAAACCATGTCTAGGCATCAATTCATCATGGACGATGCTGATCATCTGCTCCACAGTGTTGTGGTCAAACAGTGAAGCACGTTTAGCTGTAGCCTCACCAGTATAAAGTGCTCCACTGAACACCAGTGAAAATCCTTCCTCCCCACTGCCATCAGACTCTATAAATCCTCCCGCTTGTAATGGCGCGGGTCATGTAAGGGAAGGGGTGGACGCCAAGGCTAAACAGAACAATGCTTTAATAAGTGAAATAAAGTGCAAAACACAAACAACAATACAGAAACAGAATACCCGACTCAGGATCAACCAAAAATGAAAACAAACTGAAACAGAAATCTAAAACGGCAAGGCTCGTGCTTCTCTAGAAAATAAGTAAACTAAAACACAAAATGACCTGTCTCACATGCAAGCGAGAGGAAAACACAAGGTAATCATATCCCAGCGCAGTCAATGAGCGGCACGAAACTCAGAGATTGGAGAAGCACGAGCCTGCAAAGAAACACAAGAAAAGAACCATAAATACAATGAACATTCAAGGCAAGGAACATGGCAGAACACACACAACACGCAAAGAAAGACAAATACAGACCTGCGGGACAGGGGTCAGGGTGGGGTTTAAATAATGAAACCAAATGAGGAACAGGTGAAACTAATAATGACGGGGCATGATACAAATAAAGCATTAGGACGAGAAAGGGAGAAAGGGAGAAAGGGAGGAACGGAGGTGGATTGGGATACGGGAAAGCTGGGAACAGGGACAGACAGGAACGAAAATAGAAAGAGAACCGAATACTGGGGACATGAGAAAAGAAAAGAACCATAACGAAACTAATCCTCGGGAGACTGAGAACGGATCCTACGGGGGGAGGGCGAGGCGACCGTGACAATTATGTACAATAGTCTTATCAAGTGCAACATCAATACTTTTTGACTGGTCCACTTTAAGTGAATGGTGATGCTGTAAAGTGGCAATTCAAGATTTTTATTTGCCATTTGCGCATGAGACCAGCAGTCCATGCACACTGGAGAGCTTTGCACAAGAATTCCAATGTGCATGGCATGCTGGTCTCATGTGCAAATGGCAAATAAAAAATTTTGAATCTTGAATAATTATAACAATGTACAGAGCATGTGAGTGGAGTGGAGCGGCAAGAATTTCTGCTCCGCGCTCAGAGCACTTCATGATCTCTCCACTCCAGCTCCGCTCTGGGTTTACTATTTTCTGCTTCTTGCTCCCTCCTCTCTTGATCCTCGCTCCATGTTCGCTCCATGAAAAAAATGTCTCAAATTAAAATACACAATACTCGGAGAAAAATATCAACGTGCTTTAGTAGAACAGTAGCGTGAATTCGTTCATGCTATAGCTAATGCAGTTGCATTATGGGCCGGAGCGGTAGTGAAGCGCTCTCGGAGCGAGAGAAAATCGCGACGCTCCAAGCTCCAGGAAAAATCATGCCGCTCCACGCCTCGCTACAGTGTAGGCACATGTTCAGTCATTACATTTGTAGTAATACTTACAGAAGATTGCTACAAACATTAAAAATGTGACACTACATAAAACGAATAGACTATTGCTCATAAAAATAGGCTACAGATAGCATCAGAGGTTAAAACCTTTCTACATGTCAGATGGGGATAAGGCTGAGCCTGAACCCATTGTAAAAATCAAATAGAATTTTGCACTAGACCATACTTGGGGGCTCTCTCGTCAGTTTCTTCCCTTATCCCCTAATAACAGCTGATAAACAGTTAAATAGCAAGGAAACACTTCAGTGTTCAAAATGACTTTTACAAGACACTGAAGAAAGTTGGGTGTGAGAGAAACTTTAAGCTAATATTCAAGCACAGAGTGAAGTCAGATCACTCATATTACATCAGTTATACGAGCATGAGTAAGTGGGTTACTGCAGAGGCAGAGGAAGGGACAGCTGAAACTAAAGTAAGAATGGTGCTTCCCTGCGGCTGAGTGGCCTTTAGGTCACTTGATAGAGTCATTTTCTATGATTCAGTAGAGCACACCTGGAGACCAAGATAAGAGCTGCCACACACATTTCAGTGAGATGCACTGCCT
This sequence comes from Alestopetersius hilgendorfi, assembly GCA_037577075.1. Classification (NCBI taxonomy): domain Eukaryota; kingdom Metazoa; phylum Chordata; class Actinopteri; order Characiformes; family Alestidae; genus Alestopetersius; species Alestopetersius hilgendorfi. The sequence goes on along the minus strand of JBBIGB010316801.1, from coordinate 5,847 downwards.
GTTGGTCATTTAGGCAGACATGAAAAAAGATGTGGCTAAAAAATCTGCTCCAAAGACAAGAATGCTGGAATGCAATCACGCAGTTAGGGGAAGCATGTATTCATAGATTTTTGTCTTGGTTTCTAATATACCTGAAGAATATGAGAAATGTACATCAAATGTACACACATCTTGTCTTTTGACTTCATACTTATGAATATGAACAAAACGTATGTATTCATACTACAAGCAGCGCTACAAGAAGGTTTGAGTCTTTGGTGTTTTTCAGAAGTCTGCCATTTTTGCCATTTTTGTCATTTATGTTTGCTCTTGCTTTCGAGTGTTGATAACAGAATAAACTGACTTGACTTGACTTGCTCATGCAGAAACATCAAAGACGGCCTGAAATGTCCCTGTTTCAGCAACCTACTGCCTCTGCTCCTTCCCTAAACGCTGAGCTGGCTCGAGGAGAAAACTCACATAAAAAACTTGCACGTCCCATTTCGACCCCTAGTGCCTTGTACACTGCGCTGTGAAGAAACCCTTACAAAGAATACATAAATTATTTAAAATTAAATGCATGAATTATGAGATACTGTGATGACTTTAATAATGGGTAGTAGCAAGAGGCTTATTTATTATTCAACAAACATTCTAATAAAAAGACAGATCATTTTGGTTGAAAGCAGGGCTTGCTGCTGTTTAACTGAAAGAGATCCTGACCCATATATAGTGATTATAGAGAGATTTTCCTTATGCAAAGTTGACCTAATCTCTGTCTAAGTGTTTTTTTTCTAAATGTGTATTAATAACTTCTGCACTTCATAAATACTACATCAAACCTAATGATGCCTAATCTTGACCTTTTGCAAATTGGGGAGGTCTAAACATTGCTGAGGATCTAAATTATAATAATATATTCCACTGAATTTGCATCAATACACATACAGCCAGCTTGGGCCCCCTGGTCAACTAACCATGTTTTGTTGATTCAGGAAATAAGTAGCCTAATATACAGAGAACACACTTTTACTTCACAATTACTGTTTATTTGCTAATAAAACATACAGGGAAGAAAATAAAACTAGGACTGAGCGGTATATGCACATTTTGTATTTTGTTTTATTTCTTTCTAATGAGTTATGAGTTAACTAAAATGGCAGAAAATGTCCTATTTTGTCATAAAAACGTCATAAAATTGTTATTTTTTAAAATAACAAAACTACCTGCAAAACTAACTGCATCTATAAGTGAACAATAGGGGATCCCTTATAGTTACACATGAACACAAGACAGTACACAGTGTGAAAGTGTCTCTCTGCATTTAACCCATTCACCAAGTGAAGCAGCCGGCCACACAGTGCCCAGGGAGCAGTGTGTGGGGACAGCAGCTTGCTCAAGTGTTGCTCAGTGGTGCCACTGACAGTTCTGAGGTTCGAACCAACAACCTTCCAATTGTAGGGGAAGGTTCGAAATATCAGAATTTAACACTTATCTTTTATTTCACAACTCACAAAATGTCCTGCAGAAGCTGCAGCATGGATCACGTGTACCCCAGCAAAACTGGGCTGTCCGCAGAGATGCCTGAATATCGGCGTACTAAACTCAGATATCGGCCGATGCCCATATCATAAAAAATGTCGGACCCCTAGTATGCAGTAATAAATAATTTGAAGTGGGCCTTAAAAGAAATGTTCTTGAAGAAAGTCAAACGATATCACTCATGAGCACAGTTCGGTAAAAGCACCAAGAATGTGTTCTGTTGTTTTAGCAAGTTTGGCAAAATGACCAGCTGCGAAAGTAACGAGAGCTAAATTATTCACTCCCCAATGAGCACATCATTATTTATGTATAAAAAAGCCAGCAGGCAATGAAAAGGCACATCAGTAGAAAAAACTCCTGTAGTACATTCTAGCAGTCCAGCATTAAATTACATGAATAAAATCTCATCCTTACTAATGTTTTAAGGAAACTTCTTGTGTACTAGTTTATTTTACACCCTGTTTTATATATTATCACTTTTATTTATATATATATATATATATTAGTGCTGGGCCGTTAACGATAAAAAAATATCGCCGTTAACGCCAAGATTCCAATGAGATTAACAGCGTTAAAAAAATTAATCTATGCCCACCTGTAATATATATATATAACTTTAAATTGAACTTCATCATTTGAGCAATGTTCCAACATTTTCAGTCTAATCTCTGTATGCTGGAGTAGGAGCAGATGGAGATTAAAGAATCTGTTTCTCATTACAGAATTGTTGCAGACTTTAACATGGCATTTCTGTGTGAAGTTTAGATAGAGTACCTCATTAGTGGCAATGTATTAACTGTTGAGGAAGTGAAACCTGTCCAATCTAAAAATGTTTCCTAGTTATGTATCAACTTCACTCCATCCTCTGCTTGTGACTGTCTGAATAATTTTGCATGTTGTCATGCATGGTTCTTTTTAAATGACCCAGTCTCAGCTCTGTTAATGAATGACCTCAGTGCTTTGAGACTTCACAATGTAAGTAAAGAGGACTGAGTTCTCTTTTGGGTCCTAATTTAACACTGATGAGATCTCACATCACTTTGTTTCTTTACTCCACAAATCCTTTTGAACACAAAACCCCCTCATATGTTCCCTCACTGAATTATGTGTGATGTTCATGATGCAGATTTGATTGGCTGAGCTACGTTCAAGGAGAAAAATAGATAGAGCTAAGCTATTAAAAAAAACATCAAATAGTTGCCAATCATCTTCTATAGGAATTATTTTAAACATTATTGTTTAACATTGCATGTGATTCCATCATTACAGTTGGTTTGACTCTGCATCACAACCTGCCTAGCATGCCGTGGTAAAATCGCCATCACAAACAGACAGGAGTATGATTCACTTATGGCCAAGGTACAATTCATTTACATTTACATTTATTGCATTTATTAGACACTTTTATCCAAAGCTACTTCAATTCTTTAACTACAGGGGGCAGTCTGGAGCAACTTGGGGTTAAGGGTCTTGCTCCAGGGACCCAGTTGTGGTGAGCTGAAGGTAGGATTCGAACCCATGACCTCTTGGTCCAGACGCAAGTATCCTACACAACCACCCCATTTATGAGTCTGTTTACAGGGCAGTCAGCTCATCTGGTGTATTCACATTAACACTCTGAAAGACAGTCACTGTGGGATAAAAAATTCTGATGGAAGGTGGTGGTAATTTGATGGAAATATGCTTTGTAACTATCCAGGTGATGCAAGCGAAATCATGTAATCTAATGGTGGGTACAGCATTACATACATCAAATGAATAACATAACAATACACTCTAACCCTTTTCTACTACATTTAAAAAGTTCAGAAAAAAATTTCATTTTTCCCCAGTGATGCCACAACCATGGCTGGACATCCAAGAGAGCACATTTGGCCTTAATTTCTCTTGGTTATAAAACAAGGACCCTCTCTCTATTTCCTCACTCAGTGGGGTGGGGTTTTTTTTCAAATGGTAGTTTATGTTCTCCTCCAAGCATGTTCATTCACCCAATGATGTTGCATTAGCAGAAAAGATACAGTCGTTGCCTTCACATGCCTCAGGAAGAAACATGTTCTAGACAACGCTTCTATAGATAGTTGCACATGTGATTGGAGTAGTCCTTGCTATTGAGAAGAATTAGAAATAACTAATGTGGGAAGCATATATAAAAAAGGTGAACTCCTTTATCTAATAAACAAAAACAAGAGTTTGGAGTGCTGTAAAAGTACCACAGCAAAAAACAGCTATAGGGGAGCTAAAATAGCTATTTGTCATTATGCAAGTAAAATATACTATTCAAAATCGGTTGTTGCCTTAGCAGTATGTTTAGGATCATTTTCTTGTTGCGTGATGACGTTCTGTCCAATGAGTTTGGAGGCATTTACTGGAACTTGAGCAGGTAAGATGTTTCTACACTTCTCAGAATTCATTGTGCCATCAGCAGTTACATCATCAGTGAAGATAAGTGTGCCAGTACCTGTGGCAGACATACATGCCCAAGCCATAACACCCCCACCACCACGTTTAATCAGGTGGGCTGATATGCGCTGGCTCTTGGGCAGTTCCTTTTCATCTCTTCCTTTTCCTTCTTCTTGCCATCACACTAATACAGGTTAATCTTGGTGTCATCTGTCCATAACACCTTTCCAGAATTCTGCAGCTTCCTATAAGTACTATTTTCCAAACTGTATTCTGACCATTCTGTTTTTGTGGCCAACCAGTGGTTTGCATCTTGCAGTGCCTCAACCTCTGTATTTCTGTTCAAGAGACTGCAGAAAGTAGTCTCTGACAAAGACATACCTGCCCCCAGAACACTGTTTCTGATCTGTTGCACAGGTGGATTTTTCTGTTAAAAAAAGGTAAAAGTGCATTTGACTGACACTCTTATCCAGAGTGACTTACAATCATTAGTTACAGGAAAAGTCCCCCTGGAGCAACAGTGGGTTTAGCACCTTGCTCAAGGACACTCAAGGGCAGAAAGTGGGAATCAAACTAGTGACTTTGTGGTCATCAGATTTACAGACAATTGTTTTACCCACTGGGCTACTGCCACTTGTTAGTGAAGATTCTTTTGTCATCAGCAGTGGAGGTCTTCCTTGGGATTACAGAGCTCACCGGTGCATTCTTTCTTCTGCTAGGGTTTGACTGATGTCTCTAATGGTTTTATTGTGAGATTTTCAGCCACATAATAGCTTCCTTGACTCACTGGCACAGCTTTCTCCTCTTGTTGAACAATGGAAACTACAGACTCTAAATCTGGGGTGTCAAATCCCGTCCTGGAGGGCCGGTGTCCAGCGCAGTTTGATGGTTCTCCTACTCAAATACATTCACTAAACCTGCAATTAACTGGTGAGGTGAACCAGGTGTTTCTGAGCAGGGAAATCACTAACACATGCTGAACACCGGCCCTCCAGGACCGGAGTTTGACACCCATGCTCTAATTTGTAGAAGCAAGCTTAGGTATCTTATCCTTGCACTTATCCTTGCAATATAAGCAATGAAGCACACATGAGTAATTCACTTGTGAAGCCAATTTTCCCAAACATTATGGTGCCTATAGGGAACTATGTTGAAAAGGTGTAATTTATATGTGATGGAATTGAAACGTATGAAAATGTCTTTAAATTAAAAGTTACAATTTGCACCTTATTCACATATGAATTGGTTGATTTAAAATTTGACAATGACGAGCAGAGCATTATGGAGGGCACTGTATATACATCTTTGCAATTCAAACTTTTATAGGATTTAGAAATGTAGGACTTTCTCTAGGAGCTTCTTACATCACATTGATAAATGCAACTTTAGGATATATAGTTATAGTTAACTTCTGAATTTTCCTCTGTCGGTCTGGCCTCTAGTCCTGCAGGGCAAAGTTTGATCATTTTTCCTCTCAATCACACCTGATTCAAGTCGGAAACTAAGAGTGTAACAAGCAGTAAATGAAAAGGCAAATCTGCTGTTTCAGTTGCTGGTGGATGCAGGCTGTACACCCCTGTAATAAAAAGAGGTCATTTCAACTTCACAGAACTTCAGAGAAAGTGTAGTCCACCTCTAAACTCTCATCCCACACCTTAATCTGTGCACTGAGATTAGGTAAAGTCGACAAGCAGGACAGTAGCCTTGGTGCAAGGCCTTAAGAAGAGCATAATTTTCATAATACTATGATTTGGTCAATAATTTTCCACTTTATGTTGTGTGTGCACTGATTCTGCACACAAGCAAGTATATGTAAACAAGGCTCTGCAAGGCAAAGCAGCACCTAAAGAAAACGTTTTCCTTTAATTTACTAAAACATACATAGGCTTTGGATTTAAAATAAAAGATCTATATTTATTTTGTATG
>JBBIGB010316747.1:0-10411 GCA_037577075.1 Alestopetersius hilgendorfi | reverse complement strand
CGCTTCAGGTTACCCCAGACAAGAACCAGCAGATTCAGGAACAGCTTTTTTCCCAGAACTGTCTCCCTGCTGAACTCTGTCCCTCACTGACTCCTTTGCCCGCCCCCATACACTCTCCGAATAACCACTGCACTATTTAATTTTGCACATTTAATATTGCACATAATCATCTACTCTGTACATACCCTCTTGTAAATGCATATATCCGTTGCACATATAATTTCTGATTATACATTTTTATACATATATAAATCCCTGAGATAGTAGATAACCTGTACATTTTGTTCATATCTATTGCATATTTATGATTACTGCAGCAACCTGTACAATTGATCATCTACTTGTAAATCCTGATTATACTTAATACAAACTGTATATTATGTTCATATTACTGTACATCCATCTGTAAATATTATCCTGTTTCTTCTTGTACATATCACCTTGCGTGCACTTATAACTTTATCCTGCACCTGCTGCTTAGTGCACTCCTGGTTAGACCTAAACTGCATTTCGTTGCGTTGTACATGTATAATGACAATAAAGTTGAATCAAATCAAATCAAAATCAAATCAAACACATCAAGCGGTAGACTTACAGTTTCCTGTCCTGGCTACTTTCCTTTCAAATCTGGCTGTCTAAGGGAGCTGTAAGTGTGCAACGGGTGAAGCACAAACTGGAACCATATTGCATTTTGTAAGTCTAGTATAAGTGTGTACAAAGTTGGATGGTCATTTGCAGATTAAATTGGGCCATTCCCAGCTTTTCTTATAAAGTGCATGAGCGAAGGAAAGAGGGAGAGAAGTGTCTAAAACTGGATTTTCAAGGAAACTCCCAATGTGTTTGAGCAAGATATATGAAAACATCAATAAAACATTACTTGAGCCAAAGATATCTGAACGCCTCTCAGTGCAGCTCTGAAATTCATAGAAAGATGAGAGGACAAAACCAACCTGTTTCAGATGACTTGAGGGTGTTTACTGATAAATAAAATAAAATTCTGGATATGAGAGGTCCCTCAGTAAGCATGGCAAATTAATATTTTAATAAAATATTTGTACATTAGAGAGTGCTCTTTTCAAAAAATGTATTTGTGAGACATATTGCAAGATAAAAAGAGAACATTATTTTTTTGAGAAAGAGAACATTATTTAATTCCCTTTGATATGCATTTCAGACAATGCAGCTTTAAAGCTAAAAGGGTTAACCTTTCAGTCTGAAATAGCATGATCAAATTGGAGCATTTATCTTTCCTTTTATCCTTTATTTGAATAGGACAGAATAAAAAAGCTCCTTTTTCCTTCTCCGATTAGCATATCTAAAGCTGTTCATCACTGTGAATATAATATTTCATGAGTAAGATCCAGTTTAGGTGTTTTTTCCCCTTAAACCCCTTAAATGGATGCAGAAATCTCTATAACTACAAGGAAACCTGCTTTCAGGATTGTACTTTATTCAAAATCAAATTAGTGGACAGAATTCCACAACTGAGTCTGCAGAGTGCAAGGCTAGAATCATGGCACATGTTGCCAGGACTGAGCACGGGGCTTCCCCGGAGCTGCAATGGTGCATTATGTGCCCCAAAGCAGCATTTCCCCAGGCCTGTGCATAACAGGGCCCGGGTTTCTGCTGCTGCTGCGTGGAGCCTGAGGAGCTTGGGTGGGAGGACGGAATCCCCACTCCTGGGCAGACCACACTCTCGTCTCCTGGTCACACCAGAGGGGCAGCCGGTACGGAGACCTCAGATGTGCTTAATGGCAATGCACTGGAGTCCCTGCCTTCCTGCTGCTCCCCAGACTTCTACGGCCCCACCACACTCGCTCCACTCGACCGGACGGCTGGCACAGCAAACACTCCCACACGTGTTGTGCAACCACTTACTAAAGAAGCGGGGAACATACCTAGACTTCCAAGGGGTTATCTTTGTCAACCGAGGACAATTAACAAACTGTCTAAAACAACAAAGGCAACAAAACATTAATTTATTATCATAGAACAGCGAAGGCAGTGTGTGCAAGAAAAGTGTACAAATCAAAAGTGAGAATTAAAAGAGCTCTGATATTACTTCTCAACGCAATTTAGCACATATTTACGGGCATGGTTAAGAATCCTGAAGCCTGTGGAACTGCACATTCACTGCACATGTGCAGAAAGGCTTTGTAGCACATTTCGATAGGTAGCATTCTCTCGACAACACAACACAATTCAATTCAATTCTATTTATACAGGACAACAGTCAGCTTTGGAGCTTTAAACAGTAGTTGCCCTTGCATAGGGGAAGAGCCAGTGGGGAGTCAAATCAGCCAAACCAGTTGAGGACATCCTGACATGGATCGCCAGTGATTGCAGACCCGGGACGGTGGTGACCTGGGGTTCCAATGGTCTCCATTGTTAGCCACAGACAGCCAGTTTGTTATGCAGTGATTACATTCAAACACAAAAGCCTTCTATTGTTAGCTAGCTCCATAAATGGCAGGTTTCAAAATAAACTGCAGTAAAGCATACTGGACACACCCTTTACTTTACAGGATGGGAGCCAACTGGACTTCAGAAAGGCCTGAAAGGTCCTCCCAGGCATTCCCATTCAAAATACTTGGAGGCAAAAATAGAGACAACTAAAATTTTGGCAGCTCTTTGAAGGACAAAGAAGCTTGACCTAAATGGACTTCGCTTTTTAGCAAAATGTCATAAGTGAGTAAACAAGAGGCCCAGTAAAAAGTTGAATCACAGAGTAACTCAGTTGGGCTTAGCAGGGTTGTCACTTGCATTGATGGACAGCAGAGGGACAGGCCGGCGGAAAAAAGACACATCTGATGTGAGATCTAATGCCCTCCCCTCTCTCTCCCCCTCTCACTCAGTCATTCTGGCCCTCTCTTTCCCCTCCTATGGTAGAATAAACCAAACAAAACAGGTAGCCTTTGTACACAACACTTGCTCTCGCGGGTCTGAAATCTTCTCCACATTCATTGCTTACACTCCACTTACTGAACTGAATTGCGTTCACAGAAACTGCTGTATAGCTTCAGATATCAGACACAACAGCAAGGTTGAGAGAAATAAATTAAGCACAGCAGAAGACTTCGTCTATAGCCCAGCACAGACTCTGACAGCCGAGCAATCTATAGTGCCCGGGAGATTTACCGACAGAGATTGAGTTGGAAGGAAAGAAACAGAAAGAGAGAGAATGAGAGGCTGCCAGACGGAGTAACTGGTACTAAAAAAAAACAGAAAAAGGGAAGGAAAGAGCTTAGTGATGGCTACAAAAGCCAGTGTTGTGAACTCTCTGCTAGGGAAAAGCATGGCTATGATGCAGTACTGGAAACCACTCAGATACAGGAGTCGCTAAGATCCGGTACAGAGGGCTATCTTGATTAATGACTCTGTAGTTGAGCAGCTCAAGCCTTATTCTCTTTACTGAGAAGCCACATCACCCAGCCATGGCCACAACATTGTCGAGCATTTCACTGCGGCTAACGTAGCAGACTATATAGAGTAAACCCCTCAATTTACGTTAATGTTGTGGTGAGCGCGACAGAGAAAAGGCAAAGACACACTTTTCTTCAAACAAAGAATGTCTCTTTATTCTCAGCAACAGCTCAGAACCTCTACACCAGTTCTTCTCGCGTCAGAGTCTGCAGGAGGGTGACGAGATGCACTCAAAACAATGAATTATCACACACAACACACGTTAACACATATAACAACTACCTAACACCCCACACATCTACCCCCTCTAATATTTCCACAAATCACAGAAAGCTGCGCCGCTCACTACAATATTTATGTTACAAAATGAGAATTATATTTTTGTCTAATTTAACACAAATATACAAACATGTATATATTGTCACAAAAAAGCTGTGATGTCTGGGCCTCGTCTGTCTTGTTCGGGCGTGGTGCTTAGCAACCCAGCACAATGACGAGGAGGCGTGGCGGACGAGGCCCAAACGTCACAAAAGAAAAAAAAATGCAGAGAATATCTGCCTTTCCCACAGACGTAAGGAGGGTTCACCAAAAAAAGTATTAGTTTGGATATAAAAAAAATCCGTGCGAGACTGAAATTGTGACTGCTGCTCCGAGTGTATGTGGGGGGTTCCCGTGTACAACTGTTTTTGCTTTACTGCATTATTTAGTTTATATAACTAGATCATGTCATAGTTTTCCAAGGAGAGTAATCACCTTAAATTGTTCCAATGTGTCAAGGCGGAGAAAATACTAGAGATATTAGAGCTCTGATATTTGTCTTCTGTTCCGCGCACCACCGCTTGTAAGTTTGACAGGTAGTCCTTGGCTTTTATAGGAAACATGCAGGCAAAAGAAACAACTTCTGAACTTGAAAGGCCTATTGTCCTAATCAGCTCCTTTGGAGTAATTCAGTTTGAGATCTGGGCAAACAAGAGACATTTCTCTTCATATCAGCACCATTAAATCACTTTCATCTTGCTCCTCTGTCCACTCAATAGCACTAGCAATACCTATTCATCACAGTGGCTGCTCGCTAGCACCTAATAACCAGCACAGAGATCTTTAACTGCTCATGAATGAAAGCTTCGAACATCAGAAGGTCTGAATCAGTTGCCTAGCCCTGGGCAGGTCGGGCATGACTACTCCTACAAAGCAAGATTAATTAGCTTGCTGAATGGAGGTTTGTCTCGGCTGCGCCGATTTGCCCGAGCTGCAGCCGGTGCGACAGAGCTCTGGGGCCTCGCATGGATTCACTGCAAGGTTGAGGGAGCTCCAGTGGGGGTCCAGCTCTCAGGTCAGCTCTTCAAGTAGACCAGGGCAAAATAAGATGGAGGTGCTCATTTGAAGAACTCGAACAACAAACAGAGCGCAAGTGTGAGGTGATCTGTTAATGAGGAGGGGTAAGGGATATGGATAAGTAAGCCTACATGCCAAACTTGCAAGGAACATGCAATTTATGGGAGATTATTCTATGCTGAATAATTAGCAAATTATGCTCCTTGTATATCAGTGCTCTGGGGACAAACCCTTGTATCTCTGACTTCATAGGAAAAGGTTCAACTTTCCAACTTTCGAAGTCATCGTGGACCATTTCTACTGACCCACTCATCAGGACATTATGACTGAGTGCAAACAGCAGCTGGTGTTTTCAAATTAATTAAAGAAGCAAAAAATGAGTAAAGCTAGCAGAACGCAGGCATGTGGTTGGTTGTTGCCTTTTTTAGCCACAAGTAGAGCCATTTGTGTTTGTGCAGCAGGAGGTCCCACAAAGGAGACAGGAATGCTGTGGGTCTGACAGACTGCAGTGGTCACTTCTCCAGTCGACTTCTCTGTAAGTGACGGGTTTGACCTTTCAGCAGTTGGTGTCTTACTCTCGCCCTCAGACACACTTCCAGCACTCCTCATGTTAGTCATCCTTCCTTTCCCACATTTGCCTCCTCAGACAGGACTTCATACGAGCGAGAAACGGCAAGGCCCTACTCAGCATGTCACGTGGAGCTGTATGAACAATAGCACACATACCGCCAGCAGATAAAGACATTCATCAAAGAGATCGACGCCCATTTCAAACAGTTTTGTACCATTAATCCCTCGAGCACAGGGTATGCATGCAGGACCCTCTTAGTTAATCACAAATGTAGGCATTTGAAGTGTGAGGCACTTTTTATGTAACCACAGTGACAGAGATGCAGACGCCACTTTAAAATATGATTGCCAATAATGTGGTCCTAAGTGTATTTTCCCCTTCGTTTTCTCATTCAAATGCAGATAATTATGACAAAGATCATTTGAAATGACACTTGGAGAATACTAAAGATTTGCTATGGTGAGAGTTGCTGAGTACTTGGTCACATGGTACTGAGGAGAGTTCAGGAACTGTCTGCTAACTGAGATCAAGTGGGTAGAAAACACAATATAAACAAAAGTCAGAGACGACTGCAAATGTTTAGTCTAAACTGCTCTAATTGCCCCCTACACAAAGGGAGTCCACCGGCATATTACTTGTATCAAAGTCAGAGACTTTTGATGTTGATTTCTCTGTATCTAACTTCACTGTGCTTTTTTTACCTTCTGAGACACTGCTTCGTTTTATCTTTTCTTATCTTTCTTTTTTTAGAGCTATATTCTAACAATAGGGGGTCCACCAGAAGGAGGCTGAAAGCATCACAGATCCTGCAGAGAGCAAACTGTAATTTTGTGGTGTTCACACTGTGCTGTGGTGTGTTCAAATATGACATAATGGTCACTTCACTGCAGCAGTTTGGTCAACTGGGCTTCTGGATTCCAGATTGGTGAACAGAGACGATGCACAGACCTGCATACTCTGTGCAATCAAATAGAGGCTGGCACTTATTGTGTTATTTGTAATATCCACTTCATGCAATGTACTTTTTCCCTCTTTTGCATTAACTGCTCCAACACAGCTGCAGAAAGTGAGAGACAAAGGATGAAAGTGAGAGAGACTAAAAAGATGATGTATTAAATATGCATGACAGAAGCTTGTCTACAATAAAGTGAAGACTGATGTTTCAGGATTTCAGAGGCAGGTGAACTCATTTCACGCGACATAAGCATTAATGTATTATACAAACAAACACATGCACATTTCATACATAATGCTTCAATCATGGGATTCAGAAATAGTCTACATCAGAAACATTAATAAAAAATACATTTGTTTTTGTTGTTCATCAAGTGTTATTACAAGGCATAGTGTATTCAAACTTGAATATTTGTCAAATGTAAAGATTTCTAATTTCAGTTGAGATTAGGAATTAGGCAAGGATGGCTTTTTGAATGCTTCTTCTTTTTACGAGCTCAAAACGGCCTGATCTCAGCTCCTCCAGGGATTTGGGTCAACAGTAAATTAAAGGAAAAAATAAACAGTAGTCAAACACAGATACCGCCTTTTTACCCCCAATATTTGGAGAAAGGAAAACGGAAGGGGAGACTACATCAACGTCGATCAATAGCTGAACAATCCTGTCCCAAATGTTCTAATCACATAAAACACACCCGCCCACACGCACACACAAGCATTCGCAAAACACACACCCACCCACAGCGAAACTGCTCCAACCAAACAGTGGCAGAATACAAAAAAGTAGTTGCCGTGTTTATAGCCGGAGTCTCTAATGAATGGCTCCTGTGACCTTCAATACTGGAGAGAGATCTGAATACCGAGCACCCCTTGCTAAGACTTCTTTTGACAGTAACAGAGCAGAAGGCCAACACAATGCAGAATTTATACAGAGGTAGCCGTATCATTCTTTATAGACATTACTGTCATGCAGATGAAATGACTCTCCACTAGGATTCTCTCTCCTGAAAACATTATATTTGGGGTTTATCAACATGGAAGAGTAGGTCTGCTGTTTTCTTTCTTAAACAAATGTAAACAAATGGTTCAATTTGTGGTCAGCTGCAAAACACACTTACAAAATAGCAATACATATTTGCTATTAACTCTCTGAGGTCATTATTGCAGTTATCATCAAATGAATCTATCAAAATCACATCTCATGAGCTTGGTCAAGGCTATGGTTAAAAAAATCTAAAGACATAATACAAGTAAGCTGCAGAGATGGTTTTATTTTAGATACTATGCTTGACAGTAGATATCTCTTTCCAGTGAAGAAATAATTTAAACAAATCCAAAGCCAATTCAGCCTGCAGCAAAACCAAATTTGCATTCCTTGGAGTGCTGTGAGACATTCTGAATATGACATCAGACCACACTGGTAACGTCTCTGCGTCTCCATCAAGCTCAGTCACCCGTCCTCTCCTTCCTCATGCAGACTGTCAAATGGTGCCAGCCCCTTTATGCTTGTGGTGGTATTGTCTCTTCCTATTTGGAAACAAGGCAATTAACATACGAAAAGATTCATCTGAATCCTTGCACCAGTGACAGCAAGGATGTCGCCTTGTGGACACAAATTGAGTTTAATAACCTGAATACAAAGAATGGCAAAGGAATCCATCCCATTCAGAAGAGGAACAGCAGTCAAGCTACAAGCAAAACACTCTCACCCAACAATGAGCAGACAATTAGGCAAAACCCCATAGACTGTTCCAGGTAAGAGTGCAACTGTAATGAGGTGTATCATACTGCAAATGCACACAATTGCCTAATGGGTTTAAAAAACGAAGCAATAAAAACGAGAGATTTAGAAAGTCCTCTTGAACTTTCTACTGACACACTCCTGCAACAAACAAGTCCCAAGTTAATGCCATTAAGAATTTCTAACCTAAGAACCTTCTGGATCTGAGAGAATATCACTATTGATTTCCCCACTATAGATTCGCCCCAAACTTCAAATGGTCCTTGACTTTCTAATAAAGACTTTGGTGCCAAAACAATGGAATAATTGTCAATTGTTCTACAGAGCTTTCCAGAAAAGGTCTATTTGAATATGAGATGTAAACTGCACCACCAAACACTATCAAAAAAGGCAAAACTAAGAGAAGCAAATAAGCAAGTGTCCTGAAGAATAATCGATGCATTATATCCCAACAACATTATCAAAAAGCCTGATTATTAATTTAATATCTTCCTTCGACTTACCCAGAGTCAAGCAGTTTGAAGTGTCAGAACACTCAGTTTAGTTTCATGAATGAAAATCTTCAGGAACAGCCAGACTGCTCTTTACAATAGCAAAGAAACGGTCTCTAACAGTTCAGGAGTGGGATGGCACACGGATGCTATGTTCATGGAGCATTAATGAAGCAGTAGAGCCAAGATAGGACAACTGGTGAAATGAAAGAAATACACAGCTCAACTCACGGATTAATCTGTTAGCAACAAAGAAGGGAAAGGGGAGAAGAAGCTGCAAAAACAAAAGTCTCCTCCAGAATGCAAGAAATGCGATATGTGGAAATGCTGCTTCTGTGTAACTGAATCATTAATTGAAAAGTGTGTGTTCAAAATAATAGCAGTGCGGAGTTCAATTTGTGAGGTCATTAATTCATTCGTGTTTTATTCTCTTAAATATTTAATCTTAAATCTAACACCACGCACTACCATTTCATTAATTTTGACGATTTTTCGTTCTATTGCCCATGTTCTATTATAACACTGACAGTACGAGTGTATGAGTGTATGATGTTTGTGCTGCCGTTGCTTTGTGTTTTGTTGTGTGTTTGTGTGGCTGGTTCTTGTTTTACAGATGCAGACTTTGGAATTATTAGGTGGCGACAGCCATCTTCCTCTGGACCTTCAACCTCCTCAACTTCTTCCTTCTTTTTTTCTTCCTTCCCTCCCCTCTGTATTTTCTGATTTGGCATAATTTAAATGAAATGATTAAAATAAAAAATCAAAATATTCAGATTACAAGAAGGCCATACACTTTCACGACCCACTTGGCAAAGCAAAGTTGTCTGACACACCAAGGCACCCAGCTTCATCATCTGTTTGCTAAGATGCCAGATTTGATGATATTTTGTATGGTATTCTTCTTTACGTTTTTGGCCCGTGTTTGGAGACCCAAGAGTCTTTTGGAGTGAAGGGGCTCCTGAAGACCTTTTATGTCTCTGTAGTGGCCTCAGCCATCTGTTACAGTGTGATCTGCTGGGGCAGAAAGAGACTGAACACTCTGATCCGGAGGGACAGCTCTGTTCTAGGATGCCCTCTGGACCCAGTGGATGTGGTGAGTGACAGGAGAATGGTGGCTAAGATCTCATCCCTGTTGGAGAACATCTCCCACCCCATGCAGGAGACTCTGACAGCACTGAGCAGCTCCTTCAGTGGAGGCTGCTGCTCCCGCGATGGGGGACGGAGAAATTCTGCAGATCTTTCCTTCCAACTGCTGTCAGACTCCACAACAAAGACCTTACACATGAACACACACCTGCAGACAGACACACACACACACACACAAATCCAATAGCCCACGGTAGTTTCTCTTATGTGCAATATTATTTGAGTGAATTTCTACTGTTATTATCAATGTCTGTCACTCTATTGTGTAGAGTGAGCTCTCTGAGCTCTTCAGGCAGTTCCTTTGACCTCATGATTCTCATCTGCTCTGACATGCACTGTGAGCTGCAAGGTCTTTTATAGACAGGTGTGTGTCTTTCCTACTCAAGTCCAATCAGTAAAATCAAACACAGCTGGACTCAAATGAAGGTGTAGAACTATCACAAGGATGATCAGAAGAAATGGACTGAACCTGAGTTAAACATACCGACGGCCTACACCCGAGCCGAGCTGGAGCAGCTGTCCTTTCGGACAACATCTCCAGGACACTTCGAACCATCTGACTAGCGGTGAGTTACACCTCAGAATCCAATCAGATTAGCCACACTACAACTCACCATACTGATAGACGTGCACATACAGCTTGTCAAATAGAAACTGTGTCTGTTCCCCGAACAGTGATAAATAAGAATAAATTCGCCAAACTCGCCCGAAACAACCTGATAACCATAAAACCAGAAAACGGCCAAACAT
>JBBIGB010316718.1:0-10413 GCA_037577075.1 Alestopetersius hilgendorfi | reverse complement strand
TTCCTTCCTGTTTATATACTAGACGTGACGTCATCTCCTTGACCTTGAGACGCCACGTGATCCTGTGTGTGTGACAGTTACGGGGGAAGGACACCATCAGGCACTTTTTTGTTGGTATACATGAACCGTGCTGTACCTAAACTCATGGTTCGAATTATGGGGGGTATTGGGGGGTACTGTACCCCCTGATCAAGACCCAGACCCCCCCTGGTGGCAACTATTCATATTGATGCGGTAGCGGACCATAATAGTCATAGAAGTGTTATGAAGTTAGTACCCCCCAAATATGGTGGGGTAATTCACATTCTGCCTAAACTAAACTGATGTTCCACTGTATCTCAATCCGGTAACTGAGTTTCTGACTCAATTCTCTCCATATAGTTGATGGCAGGTCGTCCTGAAACCAGGTCCATGCAGTCGAACCAGTGAAAAGTTTTTCTGTCCGAGCTGCTTTTGTAATTGTGGTCTTTTGCCTTTTATAGTCTTGTTCGACATGAGGAGTGAGGTCTTGGTGCATTTTCATGCCTCGTCACTATCAACTCATAAAACAGCCTACAAATAATTACAAACACTGCACTTTCTGACAAGCGTAAGTGTTCATATCAGTTAGCAATCATAAAAATAAGTGACCTTGTAGAGGCTCTGAGTCGCTTGGAGAAGTATAGTTCACCTGAGGATGCTTCCGGTTCAGGTGCTGCAGCATCGCATTCTACTCTACCTACCTACCTCATCTGAATACAGCTGGGATAATAACTGCTTGCTCATGTTAAGAGGCCTTTCATGTTGCATAACACACCACTGATATTATATTGATATTTTTTTAATGATTTTTCAGATTACTCAATTAGTGCAAACGTTAAAAAACAATGAAAACATTTCAACCAATCAGAAAGCAGCAATGTAGTCAGCTCGGCTATGGCCCGCATTCAGCCCTGCCATCGAGCAGCTTGGGTTCGGGTCACTTTAATTGTGATGGGTAAACATTTATTCCAGTGGAAATTAACCACAGGGTGGGACCCAATCAAGTCACTGGGGTTGTGCCCCTCACACCACTTTCAGTCACCTCCAGATCGGTTTCTGACTACAGATGAACAACCTCTCTGTTGCAGGCTGTGAGATTTATTCAGACATGGGGAACCATGCCTCCATGATCCAGGGCATCAGGAACAGTGGAGCCAAGCGCTTCATCTTCCGCCACAACGACCCCAAACACCTGGAAGAGCTGCTCAGTCGCTCTGATCCACGAACCCCCAAGATCGTGGCCTTTGAGACAGTGCACTCCATGGATGGTGAGTGACGTTGTTTAATTATCTCTTACAGACTTGCTTTATTTGTTTGTAACACTGTAGGACAGACTGTTCGATATAAATAATAACTAGGGTGCTCAAAGTTTTGCAAACTATTGTAATCATCTCTCAGTACGTATTTCCAGCCTTTGCCTCGCAGCCCCACTGTAGAACACCATGCAAACACGCTGTGCTGGCTGTGTGCTGGAGGAAACTGTTTCAGTTTGTTTTAATGCATTTTGATTTTCATCTCAGGAGCCATCTGCCCCCTGGAGGAGCTGTGTGACGTATCACACAAGTACGGAGCTCTGACCTTCGTGGACGAGGTTCATGCAGTGGGCCTGTATGGAGCACATGGAGCTGGAGTCGGGGAGAGGGATGCAGTCATGCACAAGATCGACATCGTCTCCGGCACGCTGGGTGAGGAGGCTGTGTTCAGTCAGAATCAGAGTCAGAACATTTTATTGATGCTGGAGGGAATTGCACAGACACACAGAGACAAGAAACAATATAAAATACAATATAAAGTTAAAATAATCTCTCCAGAAAATGCTCTAAAATACTCTAATAACACTATAATAGTTACTTAAAATGCTGTTGCCAGTAAAAGAGGTGGATGTAAATACTATAGGTAAATAATATTGCTGCTGTAATTTACTAGTAACACTAGTAGTGGTTTGGAGCTGATCTCTGTTCTGAGTATATTACTGAGCGCAATAGTGACATAAGTATTGGTTTTGAACATAGATAATGCTGAATAACACTTAATTCTCAGGAAAGGCGTTCGGGTGTGTCGGGGGCTACATTGCCAGCACGGCTGCACTCGTGGACACTGTGCGCTCCTTCGCAGCGGGCTTCATCTTCACCACCTCCCTGCCCCCCATGGTTCTGGCCGGAGCCGTGGAGTCCGTGCGGGTCCTCAGGAGCCCCGAGGGCCAGGCCCTGCGCCGGGCACACCAGAGGAACGTCAAACACATGAGGCAGCTGCTGCTGGACGCAGGCCTGCCCGTCATCAATTGCCCCAGCCACATCATCCCCATACGGGTCAGTGAAAACTGGATTCATTTAATACTGGATCACTTAATATTCCGTAATTAATGCATTTTCCTCAGTCACACGTTTTATCACAGTCATTTAAAGAATGAATAGTGCTCTAAAATACTGACTCCCTACATAGTGCTCTAAAATACTGACTCCCCACATAGTGCTCTAAAATACTGACTCCCTACATAGTGCTCTAAAATACTGACTCCCTACATAGTGCTCTAAAATACTGACTCCCTACATAGTTCTCGAAAATACTGACTCCCTACATAGTGCTCTAAAATACTCTCTCCCTACATAGTGCTCTAAAACACTGACTTCTTACATAGTGCTCTAAAATACTGACTTCCTACATAGTGCAGTAAAATACTGACTCCCTGCATAGTGCACTAAAATACTGACTTCTTACATAGTGCTCTAAAATACTGACTCCCTGCATAGTGCACTAAAATACTGACTTCTTACATAGTGCTCTAAAATACTGACTCCCTACAAAGTGCACTACAATACTGACTCCCTACATAGTGCACTAAAATACTGACTCCCTACATAGTGCACTACAATACTTTGTAAATATTGCGCTGTAATGTTTCAGGTTGGAAATGCAGCAAAAAATTCCGAGGTGTGTGACATCCTGCTGGAGAGACACAACATCTACGTCCAGGCCATAAACTACCCGACGGTGCCGCGTGGGGAGGAGCTGCTCAGGCTGGCCCCCTCCCCCTTCCACAGCCCTGACATGATGGGCTACTTTGTGGGTGAGTGCTGGTCGGGCCCACAGGGTTGGACATGATCTCATCGAGGTGGGCAGTTCAGGTCCAGAGAGAGAAAATCTAGAACTCTGTTCCGCCTGACTGGCATCTCTAGTTCACTCAAACCTGCGTATGAGGGATTCTGACTGCTGGATCAGAATCCTGGTGTGGATTTTCTCTCTCTGGACCAGAACTGCCCTTCTCCTCTTGTAAGGAGGTAAATTATGGGCTGAAAATGTGCATATGAACAGTCTCTCAGAGTTACTGCGTTATCACACACTGGCTGTACATTCATACTGACCTGCTGGGAGTCATTTTCACATACAAACCACAGTTAAATGCCAAGTATTCCGTTTTAATGTTCTCCACCTCACTGCTGAGGCAACATGGGCACAATTTCTGGATGTTTTAACTTTGAATTTAGAGGTAATATTTCTAGTTGATTTACATTTGTGTGTTCTGTGAGTTTCTTTTGTATCTTTAATATATAGAGTTATGGCGTCACGTCTCACAGAAAATGTTTTAATAGCTGAGAATAAAGTTCACTTTGACTTTTGCAACAAAAAAAAATTATAGTACAGCACAGGATGTGTTCCTCCACCAGAGGGAACCACTGAGCCTCTCGGTCTCCAGGATTCTGGGGTCCCATTTAAATCGTTTAGTTCAGGAAAACAAGGTTGTTGGGTTCTTCTCACCTGAGATTACCAACTGGACGAGGCCTCGTGAGTGTGAGTATTCACAGCAGGGTTTTTTACAATGTGTGTATGTGTGTATGCAGAGAGATTGCTGGATGTTTGGCAGGAGGTTGGTCTGCCCCTGAATGGACCTGCGACGGCCTCCTGCACCTTCTGCGAGCGCCCACTGTTCTTCGACCTGATGAGCGAGTGGGAGAAGAGCTACTTTGGGAACATGGAGCCTAGATACATCACAGTTGCGGCCCAGTAGGACCGGAGGAGGAGGAGGAGGAGGAGGAGGAGGAGGAAGTCCTGCTCACACAGACACCCCCCTCCTCCCACACCCTCACTCTTCATCACTGCTGTCCTGACCGCTCTGGCCTTTTAACGTTCTTCATCAAGAAAGTATAACATGTATAGCAGGAATAGATATATTTTATATACAGTATACGTAATAATTTTGTGTCCCCACAGCGTGTGAAAAACCTGCACACGGGCACTTTTGGATATTATTTATTATTATTAATGGGCAGTTGCAGCCAGGAGTTTAGGGAGTGTGAATGTTGGACTGGCCCTCATCTCTGTAGCAGGAGTGTTTATTATAAGCCTGATGAGTCGTTATAATGATGTCATATCTCCTGTTACTATATGCATATGTGTGAATGTATTCCTCGCTTTTCTGGTCTCACTTCACAATAAACACAATCAGAGCGACGCAGAATTCTCGCTGTGGTTCTCCTTCACAAGCAGCAAACTGAAATATATGTGTGTTTATATATACATGAATACATATATGTATGTGTGTACAGTATATATATTTAAACAGCTGTGCAAAAGTTTTGCACTGTCTTATCTGAGTTCCGTTAATCCAAATACTCAAACAAATGACGGTAGACACTAGGGGGCGCCAAGAGTACCTATTGAATGAGGGTATTTTTTTATTTTTGGAAAATGCGACATAAAATAAATGAGTCCTATCCGGATTTTAAATGAAATAAATGAGACCCATCAGGCTACTGAATGCTGACTGGTTGCCATCTGAGCCCATTAATGGTTGACTCAGGAGAGCCCTCTAGTGTTCGATCAACACATTAGCGTTCTCTTCAGGACAGGTTCTCCAGTACAACCTATAATCTGCCTTCAGATTCAGACAGCTCATCAATCTCAACAACAAATGAATGTTAGACTGCAGAACTGTTTTCATGTTGATGTTTTATTATTTATAGTGAAGGCTGAAGGTCAGGTCAATCTCCTAGCGTGCTTAGTTCTTGGCCATGGTCTGCAAACAGAGGGAACATTACACTCAGAGGACATTCTCTAATAACACACTCACAGATTTAATCACATTTACACATGTCCGCTCTACTGAACTCACGGTGCTGATCCAGTCGATGTAGGAGGTTACGCGGGTGAAGACCGTGGGCTTCTTGGCGTAGTTGCAGCTCAGGCCAGAACCGAAGCTCACAATACCGTGGACCTCCCAGGCGCCGTCGGTATTCTTACAGTTCAGGGGGCCGCCAGAATCTCCCTGTATCACACACACACACACACACACACACACACACACACACACACACGGCCAACACAGTTGGGTTACAGTGCAACTGGACCTAACAGGACATCATTTTTGAAATATTAAATTATTAATAACATTTAATACATTGATCCTCCATGTATTCCACAAATATATCATTTATGGGCACCAAAACTTTTTCTGAGCTCAGTAATGTGTTCGTTAATGTTCAGAGTTCGTTGATACTCAGAGTTGTAGCAGACCAAAGATTACTGTGGACTCACATTGCAGCCGGAAACAATACCATCACCTCCAGCACAGACCATGGTGTCCTTCACCTGGCTGCCCCACCAGTCTGGCTTGGTGCAGGTGGCATGGTCCACCACGGGGAGCAGAGCCTGCTGCAGGATATCAGGCAGAGGACCTCCAGCTGCAGAGACACGGAATCTGGGCATTATTCTGAAGACCTCCAGCTTCAGGTAAATTCCATCATTTATTACATTCCTGCATAATTCAGTGTGAACTCAGTTTAAACAGTGTAAACAGAGGATGTTCAGAGTTGGTTTGGCAGTTCACATTGGAGGTGAATGGAACTAGACATCTGCCTCTAAAAGCTCCTCACAGAAAGTTATTCCTGACGCTTGAGGCTCTGTGTTGTGCATTAAGTGTGTAAATGTGCACTAAAGTTAGTGCGGCTCAGTAAGTGTGTGTGTGTGTGTCCGGGTGGAGTCTCACTCTTTGTGCGTCCCCAGCCGGTGACATAGCAGGGGGCGTCATGGGGCAGGATGTAACCCGCCTCCGGAAGACAAGCAGGCATGATGGTGTCAGAGAAGGTCACAGGGTTCGCCAGCTTCACCAGGGCAATATCGTTGCTTTGAGACACACACACACACACACACACACACACACACACACACACACACACACACACACACACACACACACACACACAACAAATTACAGGTTCAGTTTCCTAATATAATGCAAGATGTCACTCACCAAAGTTACATGGTCTGGAATCAGTGTATGTTGTATTATTATTTTTAACTGTTTACTATAACTATAAATACAATAACAACTTCACGTTACTGGATGATTAATGGTGTACTGTAACTGGAAAAGTACATATGCTGAAGAAGACATTGAGTGATTGTGTTGCTGCGGTGTTCCAGGTGGTTGCTAGGTAAACTGCAAGACACTTATGCTATTTTAGGTGGTTGCTAAAGTATTGCTTAAGGGTTTCTTGAGCATACAAGGTAGTTACTAGGGTGTTAGTGGTGGTGGTGGCCTAGTGGGAGGTCATGGGTTCGAATCCTACTTTCAGCATACCACCACTGGTTTCCTGAGCGAGACTGCCCCCTGTAGTCAGGGAATGGAAGTCGCTTTGGATCGAAGTGTCTGCTAAATGCCATAAATGTAAATGTAAATATCCCTAGGGAGTTCCCTGATGGCAGCTATTGAATATCTGGTGATTGCTGGGGGATTGTTATGGTATCATGGTGAAACAAGTGGGATGTACACAATTCTTTACATTATTATAAAGTAATAAATTATTAAAATAATTTTTAATTGGGGTTTTATATTGTGTTTTCAATTAGATTCAAAAGGTAGAATTGTGTAATCAAATGATATGATTGGATAAGCCTTGCACATCTGGCACATCTGCAGCGTAACTTGTTTAAATGTGTGTGGGTTTTTATTTTATTTACCGAATGAACAAGGAGCTCCAATTCTCATGAACGACGATCGGGCCGGCAGCAATTTCCGCAGAACCGTTCTCCACCTCCTTCAGATTGTGTTTTCCCAGAGCCACTCTGTAGGTTCTGCTGCTGCTGTAGGACCACAGGAGAACCGACCAACAGCGTGAGAACTCACATACACTGACTGACTCCCAGAATCTGTCACGCACACCGGGGCACGTGCGGTCACGAGGCACCGGAAATGACCGCACGTCAGGTATAAAAGCAGGTAACATGTATACAGACCTCGCACAGTCATTGAAATTACAAGCTTCATGCCCAGTGTCCCTATCCTAACCCAAATCAGGTTCCGTGAGTACTCACGCTCCTCTGAGCTCTCCCCAATTCCCCTGTGTGTGCGAGTGAGAGCGCGGGCTCGTTTGGTGCGGGTCTCTACTCCTTTACAGGAGTGCTCTCAGAGTAAACAGCGTGGTTTACCAGCTCTCGCGTGCCAGTCACGCCAGGGCCCATCCTTCACGCAACAAGGGTGTTACGGCCTCTCATTACTGACCACCGTGACAGAATCAAAAAGTGCTGAACACTGTAGACACCTGAGTCTTAATCCGGATTGCAGTGTTTTCACATTATGGCTCGGTTATGCTGTTTAGAAATAAACATTTGTGATTTCATGCTAAACACTTTCATGTGGTTTAGATTTAGATTTCACCCCCAAAACCGAAACCCAGCTGCACCAACACGACACCAGAACTGTTCACAGTGGCGTTGAATGGAAACAAATATCTGCCTCTAAAATCTCCTTACAGAAAGTTCTTCCATCAAATGGTTCTGGTTGCTCCGCCTGACACCTGAGAAGTTGTTCGACCAGAGTTCTGAGAATAGTTTGGTCCTAAAACTATACCCATTCATGGTGGAGGGACACATGCAGGGTGTTGTGAGGCCAAATAGTCCCCAAAGATTCACTATTTTACATCATCAACATCCATAAAGACTCTTAGAGACAAGTGGAGCTTCACTGGGGCAGGGGGAGGTTGGGGGGGGGGGTAAAATGGCTGGATTTGTGTTGGAGACACACTCTGAACACATACTGAACACACTGAACGCACTCTGAACACACTCTCTGAACACATACTGAACACACACTGAACACACTCTGAACACACACTGAACTCACACAACTCACACTGAACACACTGAACACACACTGAACACACTCTGAACACACTGAACTCACTCTGAACACACTCTGAACACTCTCTGAACACACACTGAACACACATTAACACACTCTGAACACACACTATGAACACACACTGAACTCACTCTGTACACACTCTGAACACACACTCTGAACACACACTCCGAACACACTCTGAACACACACTCCGAACCCACTCTGAACACACACTCTGAACACACATTCTGAACACACACTCCGAAAACACTCTGAACACACACTCCGAACACACTCTGAACACACACTCTGAACACACATTCTGAACACACACCCTGAACACACTCTAAACACTTAAATACACTCTGAACACACACTGAACACACACACTGAACACACTCTGAACACACACACTGAACACACACTGAACACGCTCTGAACACACACTCTGAACACACACTCGGAACGCACACACACTGATTTCACTCTGAACACACACACTGAACACACTTTGAACACACACACTGAACACACTCTAAACACACATTCTGAATGGAGTGTTTACCTGATACAGTGAGCAGCTGTCAGCACCCACTGGTTGGAGATCAGGGTTCCTCCGCAGGTGTGGTACCAGCTGCCGCTGCTGGTGTACTGGAGGGAGATCTACAGAAACGAGGAGTGTGTGAGAACATGAACACAGTCCAGAAGGTTGTTTAACTGTAAACGGATCATCAGTCCAGAGCAGAGCTCACCTGCCAGGGCCAGCTGTGGGGACGCACGTCCTCACCCCCTACCACCCTCTTGACAATGGGGGGGAAGGTGGGCAGTCCACACCCATAAGCTGAGGAAGACAATTTACAGCATCACTGATGATCAACAGGTGTAATCTTCAGCATGGCTTATAATAGCGCACACAGACGGTGTCAGCTAATACACAATGCATCTGTTCATTTATAATACATTAACTACATCAACTAATGTTAAACACAGTTACTAGTGATGCAGTGACACAGTCGCCATAGTGATTTACACCCTTTGGTGAGGATGGGTGATGAAATGTCTTTGTGTTTTATTAAACCATTCTTAATCAAATTGATTAAAAATATCTTCATCACCTTTTTACTCCTCTATGCCAAGGGTGCCACCAATTATGAAGCTGACTGCAGCCGAATGAAATCAGTAAAAGTGCAAAAAAAGCAGCATTTCCAACTGTTTAACTGTTTACCACAAACCGCCTTTAAATGATTGTAAATGTTCTTTTTACAGTGTAATAAACGGTGGATAACGGAGGATTAGGGCTCATTACTGTGAACCTGAAGAAGACTAGGCTTGAGGGGGAATTCCACAGAGTTCCTGCTTACTTAAGAGGTTAATTGTGTAAAAATGAATAGGAGTGTGAATAAAGGACTCTTACCTCCGACAGCCAGAAGAGCCAGGACCAATAACTTCATCATGTTTGTATCTTCCTGTCTTCTTAGATCGCCAGGGGTTTATATAGCTCCGGACCTCCATCTGGATCAAAGGCAGCTCCTGGAATCTGAACCGCAACGTGTGGAAAAACCGACTCGCCTGGACTTCACCTTGACCTGTGGGTATATCTAATCACGCACCTGTTCAGGGCAGAGACATTTCTCACCTGCAGGGACCTGGAGACGCTCCTCCTCGTTTTGTTAAAGGGCCTGATGTTTTGTGCATTTGTGTATATGTTTCACACATCAGTGTTTAATGTCTCTGACCCTTTTCCCCACTAAAACAAGGATTCCGTGCCAAAAGTCGTGGAACCTGCAGTGTTGCGAAGGCCGGCCGGCGGCAGCTGTTCGGTTCCCAGGACGGGTTTACCTGCGATAAAGGCCGGTATTTTGGGGTGTTTATCTACAAGGTTAAATGTGTGTGTGTGTGAGGAGTATTTAAGGTGTGGAGCAGCGCAAGCTCTGAAACGGTCACCATGAAGATCCTGATCCTCGCTTTGCTCGTTGCCGGCGGTAAGAAGAGCTTTGATATGACCTGTTATGAATATTTATTCATCACAAATATTCATTAATCAGAGAGGCGTAAACAGTGTCCAGGTACCACATCAACCTCTTTTAATAAAAGACTTCAGCTGACCTCAGCTCTTCAGTGAACAGTCCATGATAAATTGTGTAGAACATTATTCTCTCAATGTACCTGAAAGAAACCTCACTCTCTCATTTTGCCTGCCTTTTTGTGTGTGTGTGTGTGTGTGTGTGTGTGTGTGTGTGTGTGTGTGTGTGTGTGTGTGTGTGTGTGTGTGT
>JBBIGB010316703.1:0-10415 GCA_037577075.1 Alestopetersius hilgendorfi | reverse complement strand
ACGCACACACACACACACACACACACACACACACACACACGCACACACACACACACACACACACACACACACACACAGTAGTTAACATGCTCGGCTCGTTTAAAGAATATGAGACTGAAGTGTTCTCCAAAATAGTCTCCAAGAAGGCACCATCTCAGCTCTGGAGTTCCATGTTTTGAGACCATCCCTGTGAGCACATGTGTTAACACTGATGAGGATCTGAATGAGGCCACAGTGACGTGCAACTGCACAATCAATTCTGTTACAGCCGCAGAAAAAAATAGCACAGATTCAACACAGACTACAAGAACAACCCTCACACTGCACTGCGGGCCCTTCTGGATGTGACATGCAGTTTAATCTTAATTCAGGACCAGATTTAATATATAACATCGTGCAGAAGTGCACGACCCCCTCACCCAGACCCCAGTAAACTCTCACACCTCTGTGATTAAGCCTGAACATCTACAGACTCATCTTCGACAGTTTAAAATGCCTTAAATCGGCTCTGTACTCACCATGGGCGAGTAGGTGTGTGCCAGCATGTGGCTGTGTGTGTGAATGTGTGTATGAAGGGGGGAGATGCTCCTCCAGGTAAATCAGTGAAAGTCCCAGAGAGGCATTAGCGGAGTTGGTGGTCCAGCAGGCCGGTTCTGCCTCGGTTCCTCAGTGCTCCGGCCCCTTATACCCCCAGCCCAGGTAGTGGGGGCGGGCACCTTAAAGGGCCAATTCAGGAATTCATCCCAACAGCTCAAACAGCACTTGTTTCATTTAATCGTTCACTGAACAGATCATCTCTGACATACAGTTCAATATTATTTTTGTATTTCACAAAAGCAAAACAACCCCAATTCTATGCTCATTTGATTACTTTATCCTGTTCAATTAGCCTATTGTTTGTATTCGTCAAGGTTTATCGAGTCGATCCTCTCAAATCAGAGGCGAGAAGCCCATAAAAGGATGGACACTCACTATTAGTTGAAAAAGGTTAAACATATGAGATTTAGATAAACTGCTCCCGCGGTCTTTTGTAGAATTTTAAAAGAACCGAATTTGACTTTTTATGTACATTCCTTACGCAAACTCGTTCGATCAAGTGACAACTTTTTGCTTATCGGCAGCAGTCGGCGGTATAAGGGCTGAGCAGGTGTGAGCGTGTGCGTGTTTACCTGTATGCAGTAGGGATCAGTCTTGGCCCGGGATTTCCACAGCATGCTGCTGCCGCCGAGTTGTTCTTTAAAGGAGGAGAGAAGCGTGTTGAGCTGCACGCTGAGAGCAGAGTGATCCCACAAACACCAGCAGCACTTTTATCAGCACAAAGAGAGTGAGAGTGAGAGAGAAAGAGAGAGAGAGACTACACACGAGAGGGCGGGGGAACTCCGAAGGGGGAGCAAGAAGTGTGTGTGTACGTTGGGGGTTGATCAAGATGCTGATACCAGAACACAAGATGCAGACTTAAAGCACCAGACGAAACATAAACTGCCACTACTGCACAAATGTGATATGAAATAATGAAACATAACCAACAGAAAAGAGAACTTACAGTTTATAAGAACCCCCATTAAGTCTGTTCACCTGGGAAAGAGAGTGATGCCATAATTCCAAGCTTACATGTACAAAACACAGACAGGCTACAGATATGTAATTAGTTCGCAGCGCTGAGTCGATCAGCTTGAAATACCAAAATAAGTTACTTCAGTTAATGAATATTATATTTTAACTTTATGTTGTAGGCCCACTTGTCTCTATGCAGACGTAACGAAAGCAACGTCGTCTGGGATCAGCAAAGTTTTCTGATTCTGAGTAAAGACCCAGCAACACAAACAACAAATGTAATTACTTATTGTTCAACTCTGGTAACCAGGAATCGAGACACATCTCTAAATGTCAAACAAACCAGCCCCACCACTGTTCAGACCTGTAACTCATCCTGCATGAACTATTCCTGAGAAATCACCCGGGTCGTGGTTCGAGCGCCACCTAGTGGCAGTGCACTAAGGCTTTACCTACTGTATCGACATCAAACACACACTAACCGTCCACAGGCCTTTATAAAACAAATCCAACCGAAGCCACTGTAAGCAAAATATTTTTATTACATTTTCAGACTGGAGAAAAATAACAGAAGACACATTTTGATGGCTTATGAAAACCTCTCATCGTCAGCAGATGAATAAAGATGTACAACACAACATTACAACAAGTAGTAATATCTCAGTCCGTCAACACCTTCCTCAGCTGTGCCATGCGGTGTAGAGTGCCTCTGTCTTCTCTCTTCATAGACTCATTGATATCTTGTCGACAGAGAGGGCACTGGCGTACAATGGCGCACAGGGCCTCCTCGAAAGCTTGTTGTGAATGGAGGTCTGGGAGGCTGCTGCTGGACTCTAGCAGGCTGAGTATATTCTGCAGCCACCCTTCATCTCTGATTAGGGTGGTTATCCAGGGCTTTGCACTTACACAGCCACCAAGAGCCTGCAGTCCAAGTCTCCAGAGCTCGCTCACCTCCTCCCAGCAAGGCTGCCAGCCAGGGTGGAGCTGTGCTTGGCCCCCACCCTCACCTGCCTGCAGTGCCCCCAGCAGAAATCGCAGGGCACTGGAGAAGAACCGTCGCTGACTGGACTCAACCAGACCTAGAGCACAGAAGATTAATTAAAATTTTCACCTCTAAAATCATCTGTAATTAACTAGCCTGGCCTGTGTTTATTACTGGCTAAGAGGTTTAAGTTTCAGGATATATGGGAGATAAAAGCTCTGTATTGTAAAGGTATCATTAAATAAAAATAAAATGAAAAAGTACATATTAATAGCAAATAACATGCTCTTTTGAAGCTTTTCACAAGGTTTTTAAAAGTGAATGACTAACACCATCTGCTGGACAAAAAGTATACAGCGCTTTTGAAGCTAAGAAAGACAAATGTCCATACAGTGCATACCTGTTGAGGCTGGTTTCAGCCTGCCAATCATAAGACCCAGAGTGCAACAATTGGCTGTCAGGACCAAGAAGCGTGGCTTATGAAGGAGGACCGGAAGTGCTTCACTTAACACGGTCTCAAGGGTGGCAAAACACGTGTCTGTCCTGAAAACATGCATTGACAGTCAATTGAATGAACACAAATTAAACAAAAAAATAAATAAATCTCACCATATTTCTCACCTAAATGGTATGTGTCTATACAGTGCTGTGTAAAAGTCTGGAAGAACTCATCTTTTCTTTATACTTTGCTTTGAATTAACTTGTTAGTGCAAAAACACTATTTTACATCCGTCAAATAGTCTTGTTTGGCAACTTAAGTAAAGAAACATGAACAAATACTTTTCTTTGACAGGCTGCAAAGTGCCTACAGACAGAAGGAGCCTAGATAATGGTGTTTCAGCCCCTCAGCATTCAGCACCACCAGAATCACCAGCTGGGACTCATTTGCACAGACTTCTTCACTGTTCAGGCCTTAAATTAGGTGGCTTTGTTATGCTGTAATTATTCATATGTCACTGTGTGGCCTAAATGAAATACATTTCTCTGAAACTGGTCAGGCATAGGGACTGGACTGAAAATGAGTGTCTTTGACAGCCCTGTAAGTAGCCTACACAACTATTACTCGAGACTACATTAAAAATACAAGAAAGTCTGGATTTTTGGAAACAAAATATGAAGAAATGAGGGATAGCTTAAGACCTTTGCACGACAGTGTATATGGGTGTAGATCCATACTGAATAAGCCATCATCATCTGCATGTATATAATGACACAAACAAGGACTCAAACGTAGGTGTATACCTGACTCGGTCTGGTTCAGTGACTGCAAAGTTGAGCAAGGTGGAGCAGGCTGTTTCCAGACTAGGATCTCCACCTACAGTTTTCCCACTCTGTTTCCTCAGCTCTCCCCAGCCATGGCTGAGAAAGTGCACTAACAAGGTTGGAGTATCCAGTGAAAGGAGCACCTTTCTAGGACCTTCTTCTGCTGACAAGTGGCACAGGGCTGGGAGGAGATATCTGAGAGAGAAAGAAACATACTTCACATTGCAGATCGACTGAAATAATGCAGCATCATCTACACATAGAAAATAGCTGCACAAACAGCCATTCTGTATTCACTGTTCTCATGCTGTCACAAAAAACGGCCCTGCCCCCCAGCCTTGCCCATCCACACCGAGGTCATTCACTTGCACTAGCAGCCAATACTGACAGGCCGCTGTGTGCAAAGCGTTAACCTCAACAACCCAGCTGTATCCTAAAGTAACCTTAGTAAGCTATCCTTACTAGATAGGTGCATTACATGCTTGGTAATAACTTGTTTGAAGAGTTGGGTCTATCAACTGATTGTATTATGTTTACAACACAAATAGACAGATCCAATGTGTTTGTGTGAGAGAGAGAGAGAGAGAGTTGGGCAAGGAGGAGCAATGTGTGGATCAATGTGTGGCTTGCAGTCCTATAAATAGAAAATCTATATGTGGCTGTCAATGCTGATACTGTGGTGGGCCAGTAGTCCCAATGTATGGGACTATTCAATGTTTGTTACAACTTGTAATTTTGCCCAACAAACCTCAGTACATCCTCTCCTGTCCACGTTTCTGACTGGGAGCCATCGCTGATAGACATCTTTGACATCCAATCAGCCAACCCCTTGCCTTTTCTCTGTAGGTGATGTTTGGCATAGCCAGTAAGGAAGGGCAAGAGGGCAGTGACCTCCTCCTTCAGACATGAAGTTTCTTCAGCTAGCCAGGCACAAAGGGAGCGGAACGTTGCAAAAATAAAGGGATCATCATAGTGGCTTGGGTCAACCTGTGGAAACAAAGTTTTTAAAATTCAGGTAACCTGCAATTGCTTATCTGTGCATGTACATTGAGATAGTTAATAAGTAGTCTGTAGGAAGATCAAATTTGTTTCTTTAAGATTTTAGCTACATATTAATATGATGGTGCTCACCATGTCTGGATGATTTAAGCATAATATACTCTGGGACTGTATCTCTGTAAAATTATTATTTTATTACCTCAGAATTATATTCAAAATAAGAAATATGCTACCACTATACCACTTAGATCATTTATGTTCAATTGGTTGATGCTTTTTCCATATTTAGACAGTTCCATAATTATTGCCACACTGTAAAAAATAAATAAATAAAATAAATTTAAAAAAAGACGAGGGGAAACCCCCCGCCATTGCATTGATGCTGGTTGTGTTCTATTTTGACATATTGTTTAGATTGATAATTGTGGACACAGTCTTTCATGAGCATGGGGAAGATCCGCCCAAAAAAACCTGTGGTTTGAGCTGAAGAGACTTGGGAGAGGTCTCCAATGCCATCAAGTATTTTACTTTTTACAGTTATGTTGGCAAAAGGCGGTAGAGAACTGAAGGTAGGCGTGCTAATAACTGTGATGTAGTTTTGAAAGGAAAGAAAAGTGTGTTTTCTTAGCTTAGATTTATCACACATATTTAGAGTGAGACAAAGCTCAAAATATTTGCAAAATCTAATTTTGGAAATATTGCAGACTTAACAGCTGAACCAAGAGAGTCAACGAGTCAAATCTAGGATGACTCCCTGATCTTGAACCAGATGGGGAAGGGGAAAGAGCTACATCAACTATGCAGAGTGCTGCAGGACTGATTTTATTGAGCTGATTTAGAATTCAATTAACACAAATAATAATAAAAATATCTTTCACATTTCTCTCACCTGCTGCAGGTAGTAAATGACAGCAGAGAAAGCCTCTTCCAGCACCCCGAGGACCTGCCTGCTCTGCTGCATACTCAAACTCACAATGGTCTTCTCTGGAAGGGCAGGACTAGGGGTAGGCCCCTGACTGCAGGCTTGTTCCATGGCTGCCTCCATTATCCGATAACAAGCAGTGAGCGTGTGCTGCTGCTGAGCAGATAACTGTGTACCTGGTGGCTCCTCTAGAAGCATCCTCACCTCCACACACGCCCGGTTCACCAATAGACAGCAGAACTTTGGAGTGCCAGCTGGCTCCCAACCACACAAGTCCAGCAGGCATGCAGACAGCACTAAGACAAGGCCCAGCTGATCTATGCTTAGTTTACCCTGGACCATTGGACGTAACGTTGCCCACATGCTACAGACTACATCTTGAAGCTCTTGAGTGTGTGACTCACCTCCCGGTGGTGGGAGGAACTGTGGTATCCTAGAACACATCTCCAGACGATCCTGGTTTGAAGCCTGGCTGAAGTTTTGGGCTACGCTAGCAAGAAGAGATAGAAGTTCTGATGGGTGTTTGCTCCATGCCCGTTGTCTAATATTGCTGGAAAGAAGATGATTTAATAGCGGAAGACCCTTTTCAAGGCTGAGAGTCTGTTTTTTCAACACAGCCCTGCACAAAGCAGGTATAGCACCACGGGCAAGCAGCTGGTCAGGACCACATGAAAGAGAGCATACAGTGTCCAGAACCTGATAGCAGTCAGCTGCCATTGCTTCATCAAGAGAACGGGCAGTTGCATCACCACCACTGTCCAACACTGGGGAACTTTCTAGAATTTCCTCTCCTGGAGTGCCTTGGTTGGTTTGAGAAGAATGTGTGTTTGGATTTAGACAGGAGTCTTCGGAATATGTGGGCTGAGATGTAGCTGTGTGCTGGGTTTGCTTCTGATTGACTGGTATTCCATTTTCCAGCAGGCCCAGAAGGAGAGGGATGGTACTCAGCAGCTGAGGATGGGTGACCATGTCTGGGTCTGTGCAAAGAGCAGCCAGAAGTGCGGTGCCCAGAGACAGCAGTTCCTCAGGGGGAAGCCCAGAGGTCTCGCTCCCACGCATGGCAGTCACCAGGAGGCGTGCAGGAAGGTTAAAGCCCACTGCTTCAAAGACGCGATGCAGGGTCACCTTGTCCAGCTGACTGGCGGGACACAGCCGTGTAATCTAAGAAAATAAAATTCAACAACCTAACTGACATGTCGGCCATCTATTGCTTGGCCCCTGTTAGGGTCCACAAACTAACCAGCACGGGTGGAAATGCCACCAGCACAGCACTAAATATGTTTCTTTAAATGTTACGTGGAATGCCATATTCAGAAACATGGTATTTTCAACATCATTTTATTTTCTACATTTACTGACAAGTGGCTGTTTTTTATTTAAATCGGTCAAGTTATGAGTTTCTACTGTTCTAAGTAATTTAACAATTCATGCATGAATGACAACTGATAACCATATCAGTCTATAAAACTGAAGTGTAAGTGCTGACTAGGTAAAATAATCCTGGCAACTGGTTCTGTTTATTTGACTTAAATATATACAGATATACATGCCTGCAGATCCAGGCCTAAAGCACACTGCTACAATAACAGGTCTTGGTTATATTATTCAGCAGAAAGAATAAATTTACCAACAGAAGTGCTGCCAAAATGTGGCTGTCATTCTTGGCATGAGTGAGTGCATGCAGACAGCGCTCCAGGACCTCTCGCTGGGTGGCAGACAGGGTGATAGATTCAGGTGCAGGACTAGAACCATCTGCTTCTGACTGCTCCTGACTGTTTGAATGATGCCGATTGGAGACCTCCTCCAGGCTGATTAAGCCTTCACTTTCAGCCATTCTCAGTGTCGGTTAGTATACCTGTAAAACAACAGAATGTGAGACCTTCCAAATATAAATATATATATATGGTATTATGTTTGCTCTGTTGCTCTCATTCTCAATTTTCTACATAAACTACAACGACCTTGCAGACAACCAAACAGCATAAATAAGCATAAGCAGCCACACAGGTTGAAGTCAAACGGGTGGAATAACATTAAGAACGATCGAGTTACATTAGTGCTGTATTTTAATAAAGGAGAACAGGCAGGATCTTCTACAGATCACATTAGTGACAGACCGGGTCTGCAAAGTTAGCAAGCTAGCTGGTTAACTAAAATACCAGCGTATTCTCGCAACAGATATTTAAATATAACGGCACTAGTGTGGTTTAACTCACTGATTGCATATGCACAGTCAACGTCCGAGATGTTTCCAGCTGAGAAAAAACGCCCAAAACATCAAAAGACAAGGATAACGTGTCAACTGACTTACGCTGTCCATGCGACCACTGGCTTCCGGTAGGAGGCTGAACTACAAAGTAAAAGTCACAAGTGGGAATTTCGAAAATGCTCCTCTTAGATTTTAAAAGAAGAAAAATGTATGTACTACTCAGTCTAATTCAATATTAAAATAATATAGGTGACACTGACCTTAAGATAGCCTGAACCTGTAGACGAGTAACAAGCCTCGTTTGCTGGGACAATTATTTTAAGCAAAATGTTTATATTATTCATTTTGATCTGGAAGATTTCCGTATAGTGTAAGTTAGCTCTGACCTTGTTTATGAAACGTTTGAGTAGCGACAAACTGAGAAAGCACACGAAATAATGTCGTATTACGTACTGCCTTGAGTCTGAAGCTGAAAAAAGAAACACGAGTTTATAAGAGTAGCAAGTCCTGTTGGTGTCATTGTCAGACGTCCCAATACTTTTATGCATGTAGTGTAAGCGGACTAAACAGGTGTAGATGAAATTTTGCTGCCACCCAGTGCTGAATAAGGGAATTAGCTCATAATGGACGTAGCTCAGAGTCAGGAAATGACGAGCCCGGGCGGGTAGTGAGTGTGCTGTGTTTGAAAGAGGCAGGAGCTGCTCCATTCATACTCCGAGCACAGTGTGGGTATTACAGCGGTATTTCAGAGTAATAACTCACAGAGGTCTTCAGCTGTCACTCAGGATGCAGCCTGGCTTATTTATCATTCAGTTATTTTCTTAATTCTGTTGTTTACTAGCTTGTTAGCTAGCTTGGCACTGCTACAACTACAGAGAACAACTGCTTACTTTTTAGCTATCTAACTTCTCTAAGGTTTGTTGGCATCCTCTGCTTTCGTGGTGTTCATCGTTTTTGTCATTCTTTCCTTTCCTTGCAGATGGCGACTTCTCTGCCTCAGAAGGCTCCTGGTCCAGTACTGGGTAGCTTGCCCACGCAGCAACAGCAGCAACAGCAGC
Organism: Alestopetersius hilgendorfi; assembly: GCA_037577075.1. Classification (NCBI taxonomy): domain Eukaryota; kingdom Metazoa; phylum Chordata; class Actinopteri; order Characiformes; family Alestidae; genus Alestopetersius; species Alestopetersius hilgendorfi. The sequence goes on along the minus strand of JBBIGB010316703.1, from coordinate 1,428 downwards.
AGCAGCAGCAGCAGCAGCAGCCCCATCTCGGTCCTGGTTCAGGACCTGGGCAGCCCCCCATGTCCTCAAACCAGGGAGCCCTAAGGGAGATCTCTCCAGTTTTCCTCTGTCGAATCGGCCAGGAAACAGTGCAGGACATCGTTACACGAACCATGGAAATCTTTCAGATCACCCGGGCCACTCAGGTATGCCAAAAGATTATATGGACAAAAGAATTGGGGCGCATGAACATTACATTAACAGGCACTTTCATGACATTGCATTCAAATGCAGACGTTAATATGGAGTTGGTACCCCTTTGCAGCTATAACAACTTCCATTCTTCTTGGTAGGTGTTGGTATTAGTGTATTAGTTGTGGTATCACTTAGTGTAGAAAATAAAAAATGTGGAATTGTTTATCCTAATACTAAGGGAAATGAAAACTTAGGACAACGCCATGCTTCCGTCTTTTTGTGGAAGAACCTTTCCTATTTCAGCATGACTATGGACCAGTGCACAAAGCAAGCTTCACAAAGACACGACTGGATGAGTTCAGTGTGTAAGAACTTGACTCGCCCGCACAGAGCCCTGACCTCAACTCAGCCCCATTCAACACCTTTCGGATGAACTGGAACGGAGATTGCGTGCCAGGTCTTCTCATCCCACATTAGTGCCTGACCTCAAAATGCTCTACAGATTGAATGGACACAGATTCCCAGAAAAACACTCCAAACAATTGTGGAAAGCCTTCCAAGACGAGTGGAAGCTGTAATGAGTGCAAAGTGTATTTTGAATGCAGTGTCATTAAAGCCCCTGTTGGTGTAATGGTCAGGTGTCCCAATACTTTTTTTCATATAATCGGGTGTGTCAAAAAATTACAAAAGTATTGGGACACGACAATTACACCAACAGGCACTTTCATGACATTGCATTCAAATGCATAGACGTTAATGTGGAGTGGGTATCCCTTTGCAGCTATAACAACTTCCATTCTTCTTGGAAGGCTTTCCATAAGGGTTTGGAGTAGTTATGTGGAAATTTTTGCCCATTCATTTGGTAGAGCATTTATGCGTTCAGGCATGTATGATGAACAAGGAGATCTGATTCGCAATCTCCGTTCTAGATTCAAGATACTTTAATTGTCACATGCAGTCATACAAGTACAACACACAGTGAAATGTATCCTCAACCGCTCCTATTACTGACTGTGCAAACTAGGGCTGCAACTAACGATTATTTTGATTATCGATTAGTTGGGCGATTATTATTTCGATTAATCGTTTAATCGGATAAAAACTAAACTCTTTTTTTCCAAACTGCCAGCGGCTGTTTTGCATCATAACCCTATGGAGTGAAAAGCTTTTTTTTCCCAAAAGTCCCGAGTGCTTTTTTTTAAACGCCACCGCCTTTTTCTGCAGCTCAGAGCGTCTTTTCAAGTTGAAAAAAGT
>JBBIGB010316684.1:0-10416 GCA_037577075.1 Alestopetersius hilgendorfi | reverse complement strand
TAAGAAGTTTAAAACAACTGGAACAGTGGGAAACAAACCTGGACGAGGACGCAAGTTTATTTTGCCTCCACGCACAGCCAGGAGGATGGTAAGAGAAATAAAAAGTTCTCCAAAGCATTGCAACAAATGGTAGCATCTTGGGGTCACAATGTCTCCAAAGGCGCTAAGTATTAACATCTTTGTACAACCCTTTGTGCTAATAATTGTGGCACACATGATTTGATGTAAAAGAATTATTTCTTAATGTGGGATTTGTTCCCCATTGAATAAATGCACTTGAATTAAAGGTTGGATTTTCCTCTTTTATTCATTGTAGTCCTATATTATTTAGAACAAAACTGAATTTATTAGAAGCTAAATCACACATCTTAACCGGGGGTGCCAATAATTATGGAGGGCAGTGTATATACTTGCAATAGTTGTATTTTTCGAGTATATTAGGGCATGCGCAATTTCCATATATAATGAAAAAATCTCTTGATCACACAATAAGAATTTTTAAAATGTAGCGCTCATGTCCAGTGATGGGAATAACGGCGCTATAAATAAACGGCGTTACTTTTTCAGTAACAAGTAATCAAACGAAATACTGTTTCCCCCGTTACAACGCCGTTACCATTAATGACAAAAAAATGCGCGATACTATAACTGACAACACGGAACTGGAAGTATAAGCACTACTTTTCCCTCGCTGAGGTGAAAGGCAAAGATGTTGAATTTGATAGTTGTCTCTCAGGTTGTCCCACAACAACATTAAAATAGTGTAGACTAGTGTACAATGTTTTATATCTATTTTATAGTTGTATTAAATTAGACTTTTTTAAGTAACACAATAGTTACTTTGCCTGGTAATTAGTTACTTTTATAATGATGTAACTCAGTTACTAACTCAGTTACTATTTGTGAGAAGTAACCAGTAACTATAACTAATAACTTTTTTTTAAAGGTATGTGCCCAACACTGCTCATGTCCTTCCAGAGCAGACTTATTGTACTCTATAAATTAAATAAAAAAGCTTTTCACATTTGGCAGCTCCTAAAGATCGATACTAGAGAATAGCTGTAAATTCAACTGCCTGTGTTGAAACCAATCACAAGCAATGAGACGAGAAACTCAGACTAAACTGTAATGCAGGGGTAGGCAACTCTGGACCTGGAGGGCCAGTGTCCGGCAGTTTGATGGTAGTTCTCCTCAAACACATTCACTAAACCTGACAATTAACTGATGACATGAATCAGGTGTTTCTGAGCAGGGAAATCTGGACATCACTGATCTTAACATCTACTACCAGCAGACAGGCCTTTCGTTTCTTAAATTTTAAACAGCATATTTAGAGCATATTCATGATTTAAATGCACAAGAACAGTTTTAAAACATAAATGTCAATGATGTATTTTTGTCCCTCCCTTGTTTTGGTGCCCCACATTGCCGGTATATACTGCATACCCCACTTTTGCGCCACTGAGACACAGGCTGACTGCAGGCACAGAACTGCAGCTATACTCCCCTGTAGGTCAACCCAGTGACATGTCAGCTTTGTTCACCCCCCTTAAGAAACCCTCAAACTGCAAAGATTTCTGGCATGACTTTAAAAAGAACCAGGCCCCAATCACAGGTATGTGTGTGCAACTGGAATTTAAAATTCACTTTAATGTCCCATATTTTGGGAAATCCGGTTTGGGCTGCTTCCATGTTCCAATGACATTAATGTCCTCTAAGAAAAACAGATTAAAATGCTACAACTACAAAATAATCATATCAATGCCTATTACCGTCTGTCATAATTTATATTTTTGACTAAAGCTGGGATAAAACAGCTCTTAAATCTAAAAGCAAAATTTGAATGACATCGTGCTGATTGATCAAATAAATCAGTCTCAATAATTTTAGCCTCATTAAGATAATCAAATCAAAAAATTTTCATTTCTAACTAATGAGAGTTATATTAATGAATTGAGCTCTGAAGGTTGTTTAACAAATATATTTGGTAAAGATTTTGGCATCAATCAATGTAACAATGAAATTAACACAACTTGGCGAAAATAAATGAACATGTATTTATACAGTTTATTCTAAAAACACAAATGAAGCAATCAGACAAACATGAGCTTCTTTACAGTTAGAGTTTAAGTGACGTGAAATGAGTGAGTGAAGAAGTTACTGATCATGTGCTGTGCATCCTTTGTTTTCTTGCATGCATGTGCATGTCAGCATGAATGAGAGATAATGAGGGAGAGAGTGTGTGCTTTGGCATGTGCGTGGGAGACAGAGGAAGATTGTTTCTGTTCCTGTTTTTGTGTGAAGCAGGGAAGGAAAATGGCATAGAAGGGTGTTTTGCATGAGACTAGAAGGAATATGTGGAATGTGGTCTTTGTTCTCTGGAGACTGAGGAAAAATTGCATTGATTTCCTAACATGACATTTCAGTGAAATACACTGTATATTAAATAGAGGAGCTGTGCTTTTATGTAGTCTATAAGTATAAATTGAATCTAGTCTAGAGTATAAATGTGCATATTACCTGAGAATTAAGCCTTATAATAAAATCAGTGACTCAGTGACTGAGTTTTTGGCATTTTCAGGGGTGAATGGAGGAATGGGATACCAAGTTCTATCACTTCATTTTCTGTTTAGATTTCTTTAAAGATATGAACATGAAATTACAAAGTTTACAGAATTTTTGAGGGTAAGCTATGCTATGCTCAGATGTAAAACATTCAAAAGTTCTGCAAATATCTAAAAATTCAGTGCATCAAAGATTCTGTGGAATTTTGAAGAGAAAATTGTAAGTGCAGATTTCAGTTTAGTCCAGCTGCACCTGGGAATTCATCTTGTGCACCAAGACCCAGATTTAAGTTTATTTCAGTTTTTAGTAGGGATGCACAGAATTTCTTTTTTGTCTGAAACCGAAAACCGAAACACAGAAACAAATTATTATTAAATTATTAAAATAATAAATCTGTTATAAAACTGTTATTTTATATTGTGCAATCAGTATAAGATAATCTCATAAAACATGTGAATTCATGTTCATTTTAATATTCTGAACAAAGTGCATGAACAAAGTGCACTCAGAACAAATGCTTTAAAAAGTGTTGAAAGATAGAACAACATTCTCTGTACAAAAAAGTGTATTAAAACAAAGACTGACACAGCCCATATGTTAACTGTTATCACTGGAAAACGTTCTTGCCTTTTCAAAAACACAGACCGAGTGGGTGTGCTCGAAGGGTCTCACCTCTTCTGTGCTTGATCGGGATGTTTTGATTTTATATGATAAATTAATCCCGACGTTGAGAAATTAAACTGTACATCTAATTAGGCTGTCATAGTCTGGCCCATAAAAATTCACAAAAATTTAATTCACAAAATAAACTCATACCATGAGTGATCACATAATCACAAGAAACACAGACAGTGTTGAAGTCGGACTACCAACATTCATGCTCCAGTTCAGTGATCTATTAAAGAAATGATCAGGTATTTCCACAAAGAAATCTGTGGGTTATTTATATTTTGTATAAATACCCCACAGGTGGATATCTTTACAAATGTTTGTATTTTTGGATTAATACTCTACAATGTTGCAGTCCTTCTTTTTTAAACCAAAGATGACTGTTTTATCTCAGAATTTAATTATTTAGTTATTTGGGTCAAGTTTTCCACACTCTTTATTGTACAAACTAAAATTGCCAAATGAACTAACATAGCACTGAGTAGCCCCTAAACTGAAGACTTGGGATGCTGATAGAATACTATTACACGGAACTATTGCTTATCGTTGGTGAAGATTCCTTAAGATAGAGTGTTTGAATTTCATGATTAGAAGGAGGATCTTAATCTAATTTCTTAACTATAGACAAGGCAGTACAGTATTACATGTGAAACTAAAATAAAAATCTGAAGAAGTAGAATCCTCTAAATGAGTACATATAAAATTTACTACACCTGTGACATTATTGTCTGTACCTCTTTTACACATGCAAGCAAGCATAGGGATCAGGTTAACAGTTGACTTCTGTTTTGAGAACAATTTTCTCAAAACAATTCAAAACTAGTTGAAGCAACTGGTTGATTTTCATTATTTTCCTTACATTTACATTTATGGCATTTAGCAGACACTTTTATCCAAAGCAACTTCCATTCTCTAACTACAGGGGGCAGTCTCCCTGGAACAACTTGGGGTTAAGGGTCTTGCTCAGGGACCCAGTGGTGGTGTGCTGAAGATAGGATTCGAACCCATGACCTCTTGGTCCAGAGGCAAGTATCCTACCCACTGAGCTACCTCCACCCCCTCCACCATCCTTACAGCATGCTTTTGTTAGAGACAGGAAAAATAATAGAACAACACTAAAGAAAGCTAGTATTAATGACCCTCTCATGTACATTATTATTTGAGGTGTTGATCTTTGCAACCAGTTCAATGGCCATTCATGTTGACATTTGTGCAGAACTGAAACAACTCATCCTGCTCTTACAGTTGACTGTTCTGTGATTTACCAGCAGATGGCACTATAGTGATGTGTTGATTCTAAAAGAATGTGAGAAAACATGTTTATTCACTCCTTCAGTTTATCGCTACTCTGCTGACAGACACATTAGTCACAAAGTAGGATTTTTTCTCACACACAGCATAGCCATGTAATGCCAATGATAAAAAAGAGGTGCAATTAGACTATGGAAACAATTTCTTTCTAATGGGAAAAGATTAATGATGGCCCCACATATCCTGCATAGCCTCTGGTTTCAAAGCTGCTGAGGCAGTTTCAGTAAGGCTGTATTGGTATTACAACAACAAAGCAGTGCCAGCAATAGAACACATCACAAACAAAATCTCAGCATATCTCACCGGATGTGTATTTACACTGATATTAGTTTCCTGTTATAAGTATTTTACACCCCACCCCCCACCCCCCTTCCATGCACACACACACACACACACACACACACACACCTCATCCTAATCTTAGCTCTCAGAAAGACAAACAAACATACGTTAGACATAGAATTTGTAATATTCCCACTGTACAAGAAACAACTGAACTATAAACAGATACATTATTTAAATCAATGGCCTTCGTGGTGACCATGTTGGCAATATGTCCCCCACCTTGATTTGGTCCTCCTTGACATCGTATTTATGCATGGACCCTTAGCGATGTTTGCAATTTCTACATATTAGAAATGTCACTGGCTTAATCATGTAAATGGCATTGGCCCACACTTTTCCTATCAGTGTATCCCAACGTGGACTTTAGTCTTTTTCAAACGTAAGTCATTTCAGTGCTTCAAGGGGTCCCAGATCTCTGGGTGACTGTTGTTAAAAGGTGATGCTAATCACACACACAACACACCTACATAATGCCTCTGTATTTCGTGCTGTTCACACTGTGTGCAGTGGTGTGTTCACGTATGACATATGGTCACTTTCACTTTCTTTCATATGGAATCACAGAGGGACCAAAAACAGCAAGTAAATCATAAACCTGGGGCGTAGTGTGGTGCAATAGTGCCACCTACTGGCGTAACACTTCTGCTGCCTTACACATACATGAAAATATAACAAAGAGTGTGTGTTTTCTGGTTAATACACTGCTGTTTATTTAAAATAAATGAAAACAAACCAAGCCTCATTCTTTAGAACTTTTTGTTGCTTAACTTTGCTGTATCGTGAACCGTACCGAACCATAACCGAGGTACGTAGCGAACTGTGACATCTGTGTACCGTTACACCCCTAATATTTAATAATAACTAGAATATTTTTTACCATAGTTTCAAACATCAAATTATTAGTACTACATGTTTAACACAGTACCTATAATTCAGCTTTACCAAGGTGGGGTCTGAGTCCATTAGAGTTTTGATGTGGGCACATCGGCATCTCTTGTGACTTGAAAATCAAGCAACCAGAGTAAATACAAGTAAAACACTCAGGCAAAGATGTGGCACAGTCTGTTAAAACTTTAGGTGGGGGCATGTGTATGTGTATAAACACTGGGATGAACGCTGTACTGGTTTCTAGTTCACTGCTGCTCACTGCTGCTGGAGTTTAGACTGTTAGATCTAGACAATTTTATTTACAATGGAAATTCACCACTATGCTCAAAATCTCAGTGCACATTACCATTCCGCCCAGCATCTCCAATACCACCATGCTGAACACTAGGACCCCAGGTCTGTTCGCTCAGCCCTCTGCTGTTCACACTGCTGACCCATGACAGTGTTGCAATGAAGAACTCAAACCACATCATCAGTTTTGTTGATTAGACGACTGTGGTAGGTTTGGTCAGCAGGAAGGATGAGATGGAATACAGAGAGGTACGAAGACAGATTGGTGCAGAGCCAACAAACTTTCTCTGAATGTGGACAATACAAAAGAGACGCTTGTTGACTTCAGGAGAACACTCAGTGATTACTTTTTGCTGAAAAGCAATTGCTCTTTGTTACACATACACACCAGCTTCAATGCCTAGAAGGCTTAGCAGAATCTCTACTTCCTGTGGGGTGAATAGAGTGCACCGCCTCCTTTCCCACAACATTCTACAGAGGGACTTTTGAGAGAATTCTCGGTGCTTTTATCCTGGCCTGGTACAGATATTGTGTCACGCAGAGGATAGATGTGACTGCTGAAAAGGTCATCAAGTTCTGATGCTGCAGATATGTACACCCCACTCAGTATCTGCAAAGCCAGCTCTGAACCCACACACCCCTCACACACCCTCTTCTCCCTCCTTCCGTCTGGCTGTGGGTTTTGCAGCTTCTGGCCCTTCACTACCCTGATGGGGAACAGTATCTCCCTCCAGACCATCAGACTAGTAAACCAGAACTGAATATCAAACTGGACATCACATCACACACAAACAAATAACATCTTGTGCACAAAGAAAGTCTACTCCCCAGCTTCCACTGTAAATACCCACTATTTATTACATACTGTGCATTTTTTCTAGCTCTTTACCTATTAGCTGTTTTTGCACAATTATTTATTGCTACTTTGATCTTTGCATTTTTGCATACCTTAACAACATATTCTGCATTATCAATGATACTATATTCAAGTCAAGTCAAGAAGAAAATATCTACAATAATATACCTATTTACAGGGCTGTCAACTTTTTCTAGTTTGCTTGGTGTGAGACTTAAGAACCCTGCCTATTTAGGAGCCAGAGTAGCGGCTGCGTCCTAGCGTGCCACCATCTTGGATATGTATCTTCACACATACTGCTCCTATCAACTGTTGCTGTCTTGTCCTGTAAGTTATTGTAATGTTGCTCTTGTGTTTTTGAGCTCTCTCTTTCAGCCCTGTCCTGCTCATATTTGTGTAGTCTGGTGTTGTGCTGTTTTGTTGTGTTACACCATGGCCTTGGATCAATATTGCTTCATTTCGCTGTGTACTGTGTATATGGCTGAAATGATGATAAACACTTGTTTTGAATGAGCATATTAAAATATACTGTCTGATAAAGGGCAGGTCTATAAATAGGTTTTAGTAATACCTGGCTGAGGAATTTTTAGGCATTAATGAGTCTCTTGAACAGTTGCTTTTGAAATATTAGGCTAGTTTTAATTATTTCCATAGATTCTTTCTTACTGTTTTAGTATCCTTTTAAAAGCATTAACATTAAAATCCGTTCAAGTCCTCCAAAGGCAGACATTTAAATAATTTTAAGCCGTTATCTACCGGTTCACAAACACATCCCCCACCAGCCTTCCCCACACTTTGTGAGTGTGTGCAGGCAGTCTCCAGAATTCACAATGAAAGATTTCAATCAAGCAAAGCAGCTGACGTGTAATTCTACTCCTCGCCTGCAGGCTCCGCAGTAGTCATAAATCTGAGTTTTAATAATTAAAGAGAGAGAGAGAGAGAGAGAGAGAGAGAGAGAGAGAGAGAGAGAGAGAGAGAGAGAGAGAGAGAGCGAGCAAGAGCAAGAAAGAGAGTGAGTGAGCATATTATTCTGGGATATTTTACACTGCTAGTCTGCTGGCTCCCACATACCAGAACTCATTATGCCAAGCAAAGCCAACCACAGCCCGGAAGCTATCAACCCTTTAATGGTCAGATGGAGGTCAGTCTGACTGAGTGACCCTCTGTCCACTTTTTACAATTTGTTCACCCAAAGCTCACGGAAAACTGATCAGCACTCCTAGAGTGTTACTGCATGTCATACAGTACGGAATGAAACAGTATGGAAAGCATTGAACCAAATAATTTCTGCAAGGACGTATGTGCCAAAAGTTGTGAAATGCTGAATAGTTATATTCAATCCACGCATTTGATTGTAGCCGTTGCTGTTTTTCCAGTGGGTAATGTCGGTTTTGCAAAACTTGTTTTTCTAATAAATATAACAACAATTTAAAACCTGTTTCCTCATTTCAAGATTTCAGGATTCATGATTTTAAATTCTTTAATTATACATAGTACATGTAGTGTAATGTGTCCCTGACTCAGCCTGCAATAAAGTGATCAAATAATTTAAATTAAAGAGATATGTAGAATGGCTAAACTAAGGTAATAAAAATATACAAAAAGTAATATTATAACTAAACAAATATAAAAAAATTACAGAAGCATGATCTATGCAGTGTGAAAGATACAACAGAATAGGAATTTCTGTGCTGTGAAGTGCAGTGTGTTAGTTTGCTGGTTAATGTGTAGATTTCAAGGGCAGACAGCAGGTGAGATTTCAGTAAAATTATTGCATTGAGTCTTCTTTTTTACGTTTTTACAGATATGCAACTATTTAGCATGACAAATATATAAAAATCAAGAAATACAATTTTACTAAGAAATTAATCAAATTCCTAAAAAATGAAAAAGACAAATAAAATGCTTCTGTCATTAATTTAGACAATCAATCAGTAATCTAGACTTTAGAACAAAACTCCTTATTGCCTCATGCATGCACAATGTGTAGTGTTTTCGTTTATCTTGGTCTCTTTTTGCCAAGTTGTTTTTTAATAGTGTGGAGTCCACTTACATCTTCTTCCCAAGTTTCCAGAATGTTAAAAACCAAAAGCCTTGGGTTTAGATGTGAAGGTTCAAAATTGCATTCAGTTCACCCCACCTGAAAAGAATGTACTTGGTGTAAATACTGTAAGTGAGGATCACTCCTGTACCACTAAACACATTTTCATATTCTGAAGCTTCAGCTAAACCAGGAACACATCAAGCCACATCATCACATTTATCTTTTTCTGTCTGTTTATTGAGGAAAACGTGTGGGACTCACTGATTTCCACTTTCATGAACTCTTCTGACTACCAAACACAATGAAGGAGTTTAGAAATGAGATCCGCTGAAATGACTCATGTTTCCTTGACACTGTTGTAAAAGGAAGTGAAGGGATGAATCATTATTTACGTTCTAGGTCGCATTCTCGATTATGTTCTGTCTTAGCTGTGGCCAAATCCCTTATCCATTCGGTCATTTAATTAATGAACACATCAAAGATTGATGCTTCTTTTATTAAAACCCACATATCTGTCCTCACCTCAGATTAAATAAAGGAGAATAAACCACTCAGCTAGTGAAATGTACCTCAGGCTCCAAGCATTCTAAACTATTACAGCTTGACACTCAAGGACGAGGACAAAAACACACATTTCTGAATATATATATATAGTGGTGGGCCGTTATCGGCGTTAACGTGCTGTGTTAACATTAGACTCTTCTCGTGCAATAAAAAAATATTGCCGTTAATCTATTCACAAAGTTGGGTTGGGAGCTGGGTCTTTCACCTTGATATTTTAGCGCGGATGTATACCTACCTAGCAGGGTTGTAGGAAGGAATTAGAGTGTATAGAGCACTGAAAACTTTTCACCAAGCCTTTCCTTTCACTTAAGGAAACAAGTAAAGTTAAGCAGTGAACATTTATGGACACTCATAGTATTGTTCTGTTGAACTGAATACAAAGGCGCTACCAGAGTTGCTTCTCGCTCACAAGCAGCGCCGTGTAGCTTCGCCTGAGTCCTACCTACACCAGCTTCAACAGCCAGTACTTCATTTTAATTCAATAATGATAGCTAGACTTGTATGAAATGTTTGGATATATAATTTAAAAATAGTAGAATAATGACTATATATTTTGGGTGACTTGGGATCATTTTGGGGGGGTTTCAGACCTTCGGCAGAATTCAAATGAGCCATTTTATCGCTCATTTGAATTAATTTTTTTATCGCGCCCAGCACTAATATATATATATATCTTATATTTCATACTCTTTCTGAGCTCAGTCAGACATTTGTACATTGCGAATACTGCTCCCCCACTGGCATGGCCAGGTAGTACTCCACAACTCTAACACACAACTCTCTACTCGCGTCCCGGAGGAGGGTTTTGTGAGTTAACTATATATATATATATATATATATATATATTAGGGTTGTCACGGTACCAAAATTTCAGTATTCGGTA
>JBBIGB010316673.1:0-10416 GCA_037577075.1 Alestopetersius hilgendorfi | reverse complement strand
GTGTGTGTGTGTGTGTGTGTGTGTGTGTGTGTTGCATAATGCAGCGCAATGCCAAACATTAGTCTTTACTGTGGGAGCTGAGAGAAAGAAAGAAATAAAGCACGCAACATGGGCTTCACCTTTACAGCAGACAGAGTAAAAGAGAGAGAGAGAGATAGAGAGAGAGGGAGACGGAAATAGAGATAGCAGCGAGGGATGGAGCAAAAAGAGATACGTAGAAAGCAAAAAGGGAGAGAGAGAGAGACAGAAAGAGAAACAGAGACAGAGGGAGAAAGGGGAGTGGGGAGACGTAGAAAAAGGAGAGAAGAAGGGAACAAAAAGGGAGAGAGAGAGACAGAAAGAGAAACAGAGACAGAGGGAGAAGGGGGAGTGGGGAGACATGTAGAAAAAGGAGAGAAGAAGGGAGAAAAAAGGGAGAGAGTGAGGCAGACCGTGTGAAGGAGAGAGTGAAGATGAATGGTTGAATGGTCGGTGGAAGAGTAGTATGAAGGGGGAATTGGGTGGGATGCTTATATATAGCTGTAGGGCCCTATTAAAATATAAATCAAAACACACACACAGCAACCCAACTATTCTAACAAAAATGTCAGAATTCATACAGAAATGTGACATATCTTGTGTTACACTTTCTAACTAATTTCTCATAAGCAGAAAACCTATTAGCATCCAAGATACACACTGATACATACTATTGAACACATAAAACCCAAACTTTCTTTCTTCTTTATTTATCCCTTCATCCTCCTCTTCTTCCTCTGTCGGAATGAAGCAACTGGACTCATGTATAAAGCAGGGAAAAGAGATAGGGGCAAAATTGGTGCTGAGCCTTTATGCATTATGGATGCTCACTCGGGGAGAAGAAACAAAGTGATGCCATCTCTTTCTTTCCCCTTTTTCTTTTTGCTTTTACTCTATCCCTCTTTTATCAGTCTTTTACACAGCGCTCAGCACTCATGTGAGCAGCTAGCAGTGCTCCAGTACAGTCCAAAGCTAAAGATATGAACAGTTTTACAACTGGATTGCAGTTTTAAAATATCTAAAATGCCATGTCTTGTCATCCAAACATAGCACATACACTGAAATTTGCCCCCAAAAATATCAGGAATTTACTAGAGAAAATACATAGAAAATAGATACTGGTGGTCTAGCTCATACCTAATGGTTTGGGCGTATCAGGAAGTTGTGGGTTCGATTCCCGAGACCCTGTGCAAGATACTGTCCCCACACACTGCTCCTTGGGTGCTGTGTTCCTGTTATATATTTCTTATATTGCTCACAAAAATTAGTTTTCCTATCCCATTTACAGATTCTTTAGCTTATTATAAACATTTCCATTTCATTTTTAATACATTGTCTCTAGTAAGATTTGTTTTTCAGTGAATCTAATTATGTGATTGTTGTACAATCTTGACATTTTAATGATTTTATAAAGTGGAAGAGAATTTTGCTCCATTAAGGCATTATTTTTTGACACAAGCTGTTATTTGCACTATTCCTGGGATTAAGCAACATTATTTGAGAATGGAATACGAAATTGACTAGATACCTTGTAAGGTCTAGCTCTGGCCCGGAGTCAGGCACTGATACTACCAGAGAATCCTCTCCAGACAGCCACCCCGGAGTTTTGCACAGCCCCATAACAAGATCAGGAACACCTGAGTACTAGGCCCAAGGAGGTGTATATATAGACCTAAGAGACACACTCTCTCTGTGCAAAGTATACCAAGCATTTTCCTGTTTTCCTGTCTGTATTGCTGCCTTGGTTTTTTTTAAACCCTTTTCTGGGCTTTTGTATTACTGGACTTGTCTTTAACTGCTTCTGTTTGGATTTACTGGTTTTGCCTCTTATATTTGTGAACAGTATCTTGGATTAAATCTGCTCAGTGCACTCTGCATTCGGTTCCATATCAGAGTATCATTACATACATTTACGAAAAGAAGTACGAAGTTGCTGAACAATCTTTATTCTTACACCTTATTCTTTAAATGAGAAACATTTGTCCAGAAATTATTTTCACTTTGAGAATGAGAAAAGTTGTCCTCATCTCACCAGACAGTAACATTCAGTTTAAGTCAAGAGGGCAAACATTCCAACATAACATTTTGGGGACAGAACCTTCTTCTGCCTGTTATACTTTAAGTTGCAATCAAATATGAAGATATGTCCTTGTAGCCAGTTTCCCCCCATTTTCCAAATACAGTTGATCAATCAATATATTTTGGATGCCTGAAGTATCGTAAATTTTGCACTGGTGCTATGAACAAATTTAACAAAAGAAGTAATGGAACATTACACATGTATAAAACATCACACACAAGCCTCAAACTGTTGTTAAGTAGTCTAGAGTCCATGGATGTTGTTTCATTTTTAGGTATGCTGTTAATTTAGTCCATGTCTTTTAGATAACAGTGTATCATCAGGAACCAAGTTGTCTTTCTGCTCTGTTTCTCCAAAACCAAGCAAAAGGACAACTCCAAAAAGGCTACATGCTGCCTTAAACCAATCGATACTTAAGAAGCCAGAAAGAGCAGAATGTAGGATTGAACTGGAGTACAGCCAAAACCTACAGCAATAACCTACAAACACACACACAATGACCCACATTCATTCCCACACAAATATATATATATACCCAATGCCCACTTTACAGTATACCTAATTTCTGCACTAGCTGTCCATTTTATCAGGGGTAGTTTGTAGGGTGTAATTATAGATTGTAGTCTAACTATCTCTAAACCTCTGCCCTCTTCGTCAATGATCAGAACCTCTACAGGACCACCACTGAGCAAGTATCATTTGGGTCAGAGATTTTTCTAAGCACTGTAGCGACCCAGTTGCTAAGACATCACAGTTTGGCCCTCAACAAGTGACAGTTTATTTCTTGCTTCCAAAACATTAAGTTCAAGACCTGAATATTCACTACTGCACCCCCTTCCCCTTAACAGGTGCCATTGTAACAAGATAATCAATGTTATTCACTTCATCTGTCAGTGGTTGTAGTGCTGTGGCTTGTCAGTGTATGGTCCTTGTTTGAATATTCAACTATTAGCTGCTGATAGAAGTAAATAAATGGATGGATTGTAAATGAAAACTCCTGTGAATGTTTATTTGATAAAGAGTACTACATTCCTACTGATCCAGAGCAACGTACATCAGTGCTCAAGCCCAAGATACTGCAGGCTAAGTGCATCTAAATGACTGTCAAAGAAAAGTCAGAGATCAGAGTAATTTTTCTAAAAGTGAAAACGGGGAAGAAGAAACGAATAAGCAGAAACAAGAAGCATAGTTGTCACCAAGGTGCTCCCCTCGAATACAGTGAGGGACTTGATCAGAAGAGGGAGATCTGATCAGAAGAGCCATTCCACCACTGGGGGACCAAGACTGAAAAGAGTCTTGATGCAAGACGAACAGTGCTTGAAGCTCTGAGAGGATGAGAAGTGACAGGCTGTTTGATCGATGCTGATATGTATGGTGGTGCAAGTTCATTCTTGGCCTTGAAATCAAGTGTTAAGGATTTGAACTTAAAGCAGGCGTTCACAGGAAGCCAGTGAACTTTCCTTAGTAAAGGTATGGTGTGTGTGAATTTTGAAACATTGAAGACTAACCTGGCAGCTGCATTCTGAATCAGCTGAAGTGGTTTTGTCCAGCCAGAAGCGAGTTGCAGTAGTCCAGTTTGGAGATGACCAGAGACTGGACGAGTAAATGCATATCATTCATGTTGAGAAAGGGTCAGATTCCTCTGTTGTTGTAGAGAAGGTCTCCGCATGTTCTGGAGATCTGGTCCACCTGCGGCGAGAAAGACAGATCTTCATCTGTCATGACACCTAGATTTCTTACCTTCTGTGAAGGGATGATAAATAAGGTTCCCAACAGAAAGGATGAGGTAGTGGCTTGGTGATGGACTCCCACTGATGAAGTGGAGCTCAGTCTCTGGAGAGCAGGCAGTTTGGTGGGTGTAGGAAAGGGCCACAGTCTGACAGCATGTCCTCCATGATGCCATAAACTCGAAACACTGACTGGAACAGAGCTTTGGCTACCTGTAGGAAACCCATTGAAAACAGACCCACCACCACCAGAACCCTTGTATAGCCTCCTGACACTGGCAGATCCATGACAAAGTCCATAGCTATGTAAGACCACGTCTATTAGGTATCAGCAGAGGCAGAGGCATAAGTTTTCTGTCAAGCATATGGCACAGAGTTTTAGCAGTGGTGCAAATGGACCATGAGTGCACTGAACTGTGAATGTCATGTGTAAGTGTAGGCCACCAGTATTTACATGGAATAACTGCAATGGTGTAGGTAATTCCCAGATGTCCAGTAGCAGGCAGTGTGTGCACCCATTCTGTCACATGACCACGAAGGGGCTCAGGCACATAGAACCAGCCTGACAGACTGCCATGGGGCATAGGATGACCTTTGGCCTCTCTTCCAGACACCATATGACCCGGGCCGCCAACACAATGCTGTCAGAAGGGACTTGGCAGGAGTGACTGCTGAGGGATGTTGGGATTGGGCATCAGCTTAGCCATTTTTTGTACCAGGGCTATAGGTTAAAATTAAGCAACCACCAACCTTGGCACAATTTAGAGAGAAAATGCAGGTTCTGGGGATCGGTGAGTACCTGGTAGGGCTGAGAGACCCCCTCCAACCAATAACTCCACTCCTCTAATGCTGCTCTGATGGCAAGCAGCTCATGATTCCCAATGTTATGAGCGCTAGATAAACATATGATGAACCCCCAAAATCACTGCATTTCTTTCTCTGACAGGGACTTCAGCCTCTCAAACACAGCAGATATCCTAGTCTTACCCATACTTTCTCCTGTCATCCCCGTGTTATAAGCAAGAAAAGCAGTCTCCAACAAGTAGAAATCCCAATTATCAGCCTCAATACACAACCCATGCTTGGACAGGTAATCGAGGACCTTCTGTGTATACACAGTATGTTCCATGAGTGTTTTAGAGGATATTGTCAGTGTAGACCATCACACACCTATAACATATTGTTTAACATGTTGTCCAGGAATGTTTACCAATCCATTATGCATCACATGGCACTTGTAAGAGCCTGAGGTGGTGCCAAACAGCGTCTTCCTGCTTGAATACACAGAATGTTGTATACAATCCATAGGTCAAGCTTAGTGAAACCTATCCACAAAGTTGTTCAATGGCTGCCAGAATCAGTGGTTGCAGATACCTCACCATGATTGTATTGAGCCCCCAGTAATCAATACTAGGTTGAAGTATCTTCAAGAAGCCAGCAGTCAGAAGGCTAGGATCAACCAATGAACCCCTGCCTGAGGGCCTCAGTCTCACATTCCTCTATTGCCTGAGTCTCTAGTTCAGACAACGGATCTACACATAAGCAAGGAGGAGGTGTAGTTCAGGGCAGGAGCTCAATACCATAGTCTCAAGGTCGGTGAGGACGAAGACTGGTTGCCCCAGAGGCACTGAAGATTTCAGTCAGAGACAAATACTCAAGGGAGATGTTAACTAAGAGATAAGGACTTTTCACTGTAGTGGCATGTGTCAGTCATGTGATGAACCATAGATTGCCCAACCTTAGGTTCCATTCCAGTAGCATCAAACTTCAAAGCTAGTGTCAGGTTATTTAAAACTCAACCAAAGGTACAATTAACAATTTAATTTTGACTGTCTACTATTAGTCTTTCCACTTGAGCTTCTAGCAGTTATCATCAGTGTATGCACCTCCTCCTACACGACCATGCAGAGGTCTTTGTGCATGTGTGTGTGTGTGTGTGTGTGTGTGACATTGCACATTAAGACAGTTCTGACAATGCACTTAAACCATTTCACACACATGCACACAAATGCAAGCGCACACGCACACGCACACGCACACACACACATTTGCAAGTGTCAGGATGTTCATGCTGCAGGAGTCGAGTGTTCTGAATCATGGGTGAAGAGGAAGACTGCCCACAATGTGTGTGTGTGTGTGTATTTGTGTATCGCTCATACACAAATACACACACACATACTTTTTTTTTTATTTTTAGAGATATCTATCTATCTGTATGTCTATCTATCTGTCTGTCTGTCTGTCTGTCTGTCTGTCTGTCTGTCTGTCTGTCTGTCTAGATGACAATAAAGCTCTACATGACTTGGCTTAATATATTTGCTGCCAGACCTGGTGTTATAACTTGATGAAGACAGAATATGAAGTGGGTTGTTTTTGTTCCTGTATGCTGGATGCTTACTTTACCAAGACAGTGAAACATTAACCAGTCGTACCCAGTTTTTGTGTAGCTTTTATATGCAGACTGCAGGTAGACCTACTATGGAGTGAAACTTTCAACAACATTTACATACTGCAATAGCCTCTGACTTTTACGCAGATCAGCAGTCATGGATTCAGTCTGACGCAGATTTTTTTCTAAGAACATTTCCATATAAAATCTATTATAGAAAGTGTGTAAATGGTACAATACAACTGTACTTAGAGGCGGGAGGTTTGAAAGTAACCAATCCAAGAGTGTTATGTAGTGCGCAGATGCAAGCCTGCTGCAGCATGACTGCTCTGTGTCTTGCCCCCAACTCTCTGTACCTGTCTAAACATGTGGGTAGAGAGAGTTATTTCAATGTTTCTTTTGTGTACGTCTTTGTTTTGGCTTGCCGCATGCTGCTAATGCTAATGCACTTTCCTCTGGGATCAATAAAGTTTTCTGATTCTGATTATTTATTTCTCCTGGTGCTGCCGTCTGAATCATCTGTGGCAGCTGCAGACCAGAATCTCCCCCATGGAGCATCTCAGTGTTTCTCTTGTTTTTTTTTTGTCCTTCTTTTTATTACTGTAAATTAAATTAAAAGAGGTGAATATGGGTTTACCTTCACGTTTTCTTTAAGGCTAACGCATTAAACTGAGTTTAAAATGGAATTAAAGTATTCTGGGAGCATATGTGGGAGCATATTTAGGGTTTACACTTTTTTTTTTAACCAAACACAACAATGCGGTTTTTCACTATGCTCTTGGAACATAACCTCGGTGAAAAGCAGGGGGTTACTATACATTAAATTCCTTTATTTAAACTAAAGCTGCAGTACTGGTCACCCACTGGGTAGCACTGCAATGAACAGGTTCACCCAGTTCATCACTGGTTATACAGTGGTAGCTTAGTAGCTGTAACTAGGAATAGTAGGTAATCCACAGCCTTGTCAGTCATGGTAAACGACATGACCAAATTCACAAAGTTTTATTACATAAAAAAGTATTAGTGCGGCAATCCTAAAACTGCTAGTGGCACCTCTGAGGTTCCCTTGTGCAAGGCGATGTGTTCCTGGCTGCCCGCTGCTTTATTTAGTGAATGTATTAAACACAGTGGAAGAATTTCACATTGTTCACAGTGCGTGCTGTGGTGTGTTCACATATGACAGAATGATCACTTTACATTTTACACTTTACCTCTTAAGCCCTAGAGTTGTATGATCAGTCACAAATTGTAGTGGTGAACCATAATGTCACGGCTCGGCCAGTGGCTGGTAGGGGCCACTGTTTTGATGTTGTTTTGGGGCTTTTATTTTGGGCTTTTGTGCATGTTTTGTTTCTTGGTTCACATTCTCAGCTGTCCTGTATTTAGTTAAGTGATTATGTTCTGTGATTGGTTTTCTGTCTGTGTCCTGTGTGTATTTAAGTTCCAGTGAGATGGACCTCAGTATCGGCCTCGTTTTAGGTGCACAGCCCCGTTTTCATGTATCGGCCATCGAGCCAGGTTTCTGTTTATGTTCTATTTAATAAAATTAAAACACAGTCATGGATGCCTGCCTGCCTCGTTGCTGTAATCCCAGGGGTAAATCACAGCAGCGGGTTAACCCCCGCAGCCGTGACACATAACAATTGGACAAAAAGACACACAGTGTATTCATACTGATCAGTCATAATATTAAAAGCACCTGCCTAATAATGTGTTAGTGCCAAAACAGCTGTGATTTGTTGAATTGACTCCACAAGAAGATGTGCTCCTTTGATCAGAGTAGTCTTACCAGGACATACCACTCAGTCCCGAGGAATTATCATGTTCCTCAGACCATTTATGAACAATTCTGTAGTACTGAATTACACATTATACTGCTGAAAGTGGTCAAAGCCATTACAAAATACCGTTGTCATGAAGAGGCACATCAGTTAACCGTGATTCACTGGTTGTTTGGACAAATTTGGTAGGTACTCATCATAGCATACCAGGAACACCACACAACACCTGCTGTTTTGAAAATGCTCTCACCCAGTCGTCTAGCCTTCACAAGCTAGTCTTGTCAAGGTCACTTTTCCTCGCTGAAACACTTTTCACCCATTTTTCCTGCTTCTAACACATTCAGGAACTGACTATTTGGAGTGCTGATTTTCAGTGTTCTGTGCTTTTTAGTATATATATATATATATATAAAGAGTGAGAAGATTATGACAAAACTGAAACTAAAAGAAAAACCTTGAATCCCTTAATATAACATATTTTTTTGGTTTGCAGAAATCAGTACACTTCTCTGAAGCTCTGCTGTACATTGCTCTGGATAATAGTGTCTGCTAAATGCCATAAATGCAGGGCTTCAGATGGCAACTAAAAAGGTTCCCAATGCAACTGGATCATTTATTTTGCGACAATTTTTTTTTCATTTCAGTTGTCAATGGCGATCGTCTGTTACAACCAAGAGAAATTAAAATAACAAAGTAATTATGGGCAGATACGTTCAACCCAAGTCTGCCGTTCTGACTACACTGTTCCGTGATTATAGTAAGGCTCGATCGAGAGCTAGTGAGGGAAATTTCGACTCTTTTTAATTAGTCGGATCATTTGGATCAGGCTCCTTTGGCTCTTAAACGGCGCTGCGTTTTACGAAATTTAGTCAAAGAACCGACATATCCGCCACATCTCTATCGAGAGCAGCATTAACAGATTTTCGTTTCGTTGCATTAGAGCGCGTTCTGAAATATTAAAAAAATAAATGTTAACACGAGACACACAGTGTTTTACTTTGGCAACAACTTTGCCCGTGTCGTGATTTCCTGTTTCGGTTTAATGGACTTTACACGGAGTAAGGCTGGAGACAGAAAGTGCCATGAAAACATGTTTTAGTTTATATCACATTTGACCGAGATTATGGCTCCAAAAGATATTTTGGCTCCCAACTATTTTGTGTTTAGGCGCCAGCGGCTCCTACGATTTTCTTTTTGTCTGGAGCCCTGCATAAATGTTAATGTAAATATATGAGAGATTTTCTCTTTCTCTGTTTTCATAACATGGAAATATTGCTGTTGTGTTGTTGCTGTTGTGTCATCTGCTTTACATCTTTGTGCTTGATTCAGGTGGTCCACACTCCTGTAAGGGTCCTCTCAAGGCATTTTACATCCAGTTTTACAACAGAACCGCATCCTCGTGGCCTGGCATGCCATTTTAAAATCATTCTGATGTTCCCTCGTCAGCCTGAAAGAAAACACCAACCTGTTAGTGACCTTCCTTATGAGTCTACCCTAAGGTAAACATGCACATGCACACAGCTCCAAACACACCTGGCACTCCTCTCTCTCCCACACTGCTCCTTTTCTCCCTGAGACTGAAGAATCCTTCTTCAATTTCCTTCATCCATAAATCACCCCCCTCTTCACACACACCCCAGTTACAGAAAACACACATACACGAACACACCACTACCAGTCAAAAGTTTTAGAAACACACAGCATATCATAAGGATGATTCATGAAGTAGGTTCATGAACTGTAGCTTGGAGTCTCTCTGTATTCATTATTAAAGAAGCACTTCCCCCAGTGCAGGATGGAATAGCCGGGGCCACGGTAGGGGGAAAATGGGGGGGTAAGTTACAACTAGACTTTCCACCAGAAAATGTAAAGTGTGAATGCGTGGTTGCTATGGTAACTGTGGTTGTTGTTAGGTGGTTACTAATGGTGCAGGCGTTGCTATATTCAAGCACCTCCAACTTTCTGTTCAAGTTGGAGGTGCTATAAGCAGACATCTCCATTCATCTCCAGAATGGGGCATGTCACACCAAACCCACTCGGTGCTTTTCTGTTTATAACAAAATTACGTGAGATGATTGGAATGAAGTGGAGTTTCTGAGCTTTAGTGTCTTAAAGGCTCTACAAGACCGATAAGTTGCTCCAAGTTTGCTTTGCAGCCGCACATCACTGGAGTGCTCACTCCAGTAGTGTATAAAACAATAGTGACATTCGCATTTTACACAGACACACTCCCACAAACTACAAAAGCAATAATCAGAAAAAATGGCTGTATAGATTTCCATGGCAGTGTATGTATATACACACTAGGGTTGTCACGGTACCAAAATTTCAGTATTCGGTACCGATACCAGTGAAAATCCACGGTTCTCTGTACCAATTTCGGTACCAAAGCAAAACACAAAAAACATGAATTGAACAAAA
>JBBIGB010316599.1:0-10420 GCA_037577075.1 Alestopetersius hilgendorfi | reverse complement strand
AAGATGGCACTATTGAGCCAGTTAGTAGCTAGAAGAAGACATTTAGTGATGCTATGTATTTCAAAATTATCTCCTTGCAAGTAAAGTATAGCGACAACACAACTGAATACGATTTTAAAGAAAACTATTTTGACATTGTTCCTGAGATGTTGATACAGAGGAGGAGTGCGAGTAACCGGGTAAGTTTACATTTCCCTCTTATAACCATCAGGCTTCTGTTATGTTTATGTCAGTTCATTGGTCTGAGCGAAAAAAGGCTAATCAACCATGTTAGACAAGCTCTAGGCTTTAATAAAGTGTTATAGTCTGTTATTTGATCTCAATACAATGAATGGTAGCCAACTAATGTATAGAGGCTCTGTCTAGACGTGATGCGACCGCTAAAATCAATAATGGCACAAACTCCTATGTCCATATTTTCCAGTCAAAATCCACGTAAATCCATTCAAGAAAGATTGATACAAACATTGGCAATACAACCTTACACACAGTTATATAATCATATCTTGATGTTATTTTGATGACACAGTATTCATTTATTCACAATATACGCAAAGCTTGAGAATAGATCTACAGCAGTCTCCCAGGTGTAAGAGGTAGATATAGCCCCTAGGGGCCATGACTCACCCTTTCTGGCACAACCCACCAGGCACTTGCCACAGTCCTTCTGCCACCATTCCACGTCTCGCCTTCTGGCATTATTCTGTAAGTAGAGTATGGTGATACTCTTTCCACACCTGCTTTCACAGTGCACTGGGCACCCCTACTCACCACCGCTCCTCACCTCCCAATCACTTGCGGTGTTGGAGCACCCCTTGTGCCACCTGTAAGTCTTCTCGCTTACCCCACAGCCACCGGTCTGCCCTGGAGAGACCTTGCTTTTCTTATGGAGAGGGTTGGGTCTCGGTACTGACCCACTCTTGGACTTGGGCCACTTCTGGATCCTGGCCCTGCTCCCAGTCCTGGTCGGCCCCAACCTGGCTCACCTGCATCGCCCCTGGACGTCGGGACAAGGCGTCAGCGTTCTGGTGCTCCCTCACCGGCTTGTGGCACAACTCGAAATCAAAAGCGTCCAGCTGACCAGCCCAGCGCTGTTCCACTGCCCCTAACTTGGCAGTCCTCAAATGTAACAGGGGGCGGTGATCGGTGTAGACATCAAACTTTGCTCCCCACAAATAATCCTTCAACTTCTCAACAACAGCCCACTTTAAAGCCAGCAGTTCCAATTTGAAAGCACTATAGTTCTGGTCATCTTTCTCCGCTGCGTGGAGACTCTGACTGGCACAAGCGATCACCCATTCCTGTCCCCCTTGTTGCTGAGTCAGCACCGCCCCCAAGCCCTGCAGACTAGGGTCGGTATAGAGGCAAAATGGCAAGGTATAATCAGCGTAGGCCAGTACTGGAGCTTCAATCACGCAACAGGCCATGTAGTGCTTGGGCCTTTTTGGCAAAGCTGGGGATAAAACGCCTATAATAGCTGACGAACCCCAGGAAAGACCTCACCTCTCATACAGTCATGGGCCTGGGCCAATTCTGGACCATTTCCACCTTCTCTGGGTCCTTCGACTGACCACATGGCCCAAGTAGTGCACCGGCCGCTGGAAAAGCCAGCACTTCTTGGGCTGCAATTTCAAGCTGTGAGTCTCTAAATGCTGAAACACGTCTTCTAAGTGTTGTTGGTGAGACCTGAAATCACAGGAGTACACAATCACATCATCCAAGTATATCAATAAATAATCATGTACCTTCTCCCCAAGGCACCGTTGCATCAAGCGCTAGAACATGGCCGGGGCGTTACACAAACTGAACGGCATACATTCAAATTTGCACAGTCCAAAGGGGGTCGCGAAGGCCATCTTCCACCGTCGGGGTGCACTTCCACCTGCCAGTAGCCACTTGCCAAATCTGGGTTAGAATACCATGCAGCACCCTTCAGCCCAGTATGGGACTCGTCAATGCGTGGGTAAGTGTCCTTGTGAATGACAGCATTCAGCTTCCTGCAGTCCACGCAAAATCGCCACGACCCATCTTTCTTGTGGACCAGAACAACAAGGGCTGGTGCTCTCTTTTACCACTCCTCCTTCTAGCATGGAGCGCAGCAACTCCTTCACTTCGGGGTAGAGGCTCGGGGGGACGGGGCGATAACGTTCACAAATGGGGACCGACGACCCGGTGGGGATATGATGATGGACTGTATCCGTCCGCCCATGATTGTCCAGGGTGGCAGCTTGATGGGGTAAGCATGCAAGTTACACACATGTAGGGGGACCTTGCCCACTTGGACGTGCGCCACCACTCTGCCCACACACCATTCTTGTTGGCCCCCTCTATAGTCCTCCACAAACACCTGTTCACTTTCTTGTAGGGAGCCCCGGGGCACGTCCGCCCACAAGACCTCCTCGGTTGCTGGCTGAATCACTCGGGGCCTCAAGCGAGCAGCCTGTTTGACCAGGGGCCTGGTCCCACGCTCGCCAGTCACTCTTAGGGAGGGTGGTATGAAACAAGGTCACCTGGGGACTACCCTTGGCCTGCAGCACCTCCCAACAATGCCTAAAGACATTCATTCCTAAAATCTCATATGCGGCCGGCAGATGCTTGTCCTCCACGATCACCACTCCCCTCTGGGGCACCTCCATCCCGGCGACCGTGAAGTCCAGCACTGCATAGCCCACATACGGGAAAGACAGTTCATCGCCTTCAGGGTCAGCCATGGTACAGCCAAGACAAGAAACAAGAAAAGAAAGAAAAAAAAAATAACCCCAAACAGTCCTAGACACAACACTCACACAGCTAAAGAATGCTGGAAAAATATTAAACAACTCAAATAAAAGTATAAATAATAAAACAAAAGAAAACCTTTCACTGGTTCGACTCCATGGATGCATTTTTGGGGAAACAATCAGTCATAAACTGTGGGGAGAGAATTGCACTGCTGACACATCAGGCTGAGATACACTGGAAAATAAAAATGTGCTGCAAATGCCTTGCTATTGCTGTACAGTTTAGGGACAGCACAGTTCCTGGATGCCTATGGAAAAGTGCCTTTCAGCTAACAATATAACTCTAGCACATTAATATACATAGTTTTAAGGAACTCACTTTTCAGAGGGTTAAAAATGACTCATAAATGTAACTTCAAACCATTGGCCATGGAATCCTTAAATGGGATCACATTCATTGTACTGGTTCTGGTTGTTACTGAGACCTCTCCATCATCAACGAAGGAACCACATCCATTCTGTTGAGAGTGATTCACATTTCATGCTTGTTATGGTGGTTATCCTCTCTGTTGCCTAGAGAGTATGTGCTGAGGAGCCACAGGACAATGTCGGTGCTTTTCTCTCTTTACGGTCTCCTGTTAAAATAAGGTGCAATTTGACGGCTTGAAATAATGGTTTAATCACAAAGTGCCGTACAATGTCCCTGCTTTTGTTGCTCTTTGAGCCAGTGTAATTTGAATTCAATTCAGGCCCACGTGATTTTAATTCAGTTTCACTCACTGTGTCTTGCTTTGATAGAAAATTGTCCTGACGACAACGCAAATCACATTTTCATTTGCAAAGATAGCATCTCTCAATAACAACTTTCATCATCAGGAGGTTGTGAGTTTGAATCCCAATCCCATTGACTGGAAGACCAAGAAAGTATGTGTTTGCCCACCATTAAGTTCTAGAGAGTCCTAACAAGCAGGAGAGAACTGGCCATGATGGGAGAAAAGGGCGAAAAGAATCCTTTTTTGACTGCAATTACTTTTTATAGACATAACTGTTATTTAACAGTTTTCTACTGGCAACTTTTCTGCCTATTTACCAGTTCATACACATGGGAACACATGGGGTAGTTAAAGCTGAAATTCAGTAATAAATGACTGTACTTTGCTCATGTCTTGGTGCAAAATCACATGCACATGCGATGTCAAATGTGCGTGACCTGACATTTCTCAGTGACCAGCGTCATACGCAGACAAAGTGCAGACTTTAACTCCTAACGATTGTATCAGTGACACTTTATCTAGACAGATCAACAGAGTTTTAAATAGCTCCGTTTAAAAAGTGACAGTCAATAAGCAGATGCCTGGAAGTGTTTGGAGCAGTATGGAGTGTGCTGTCAGCAGCTTCTGCTGAGAGACTGAAAGTTGCTGAGGCTTTGGAAATACCTACTTTGGAAAATATTACAGATTCTAACAGAGAGACACAGTGCAAAAGTGCAACACAAGACAGTTATCTATTGACATTTGTAGTCCAATTCTACAGAATGCCTGAATAATTTAGTCATATGATGCACAATTACCCAGCGTCAACATTTATCTAAGCAGTTCCAGATTGTGTCTATTTGGTTCATTTTACTTATAAAATCTCTTTTGGGTCCGTTACTGTGAATGTGGAATATTAATCAGCTAGGATATCTATGGTGTTCTGTTTTTAACGGGGTCTATTTATGGAATATATGCAAACATACAAAGTCTCACTTACACATGGTTTCAGTGACCTTTTATGCTGCCACCCTCGCAGCTTTCATCATATTCATTCAGTAGTAACTGTCTTGTAAATGGTCATTCCTCTTGTCTCTGGTTGCAGCAGGCCCTAGCAGATGGTGTCTGCCACATTCTGGCTCTCATAATATGCCATTTTCCAGAGTCCCAGACGCCCACCAACTACTCTTGTAAAATTAGTCAGGGAATAATCAGCCACCTCCCAGAACTGATTCAGTTTCTCCATGGTAAAACGCACAGAGCAGAAATTATACGTCCAGCTTGAAGTCATAAACCTGTTTAGCTGGAAATTAAAAAGTGCTTAAAAAACCCAAGATGTTGAAAATGAAAACCAGAGCTATTATACCCTTGAATGGTTTGGTGAATTTCCTCATAGGTTTGGAGAGTACTGGGATTTACTGATTTACCATCCATCAGTCCCCAGGTAGACATTTAGAGAAACAAAAGACCACAACAATTATTTTAGTGAAAGCATTTTTTTTTCTGAGTTCTCAGTTCAGCTTACATTGCAGGATAATTCAAAGCTGTGTGTTAGTGCAAACATACTTGCATTTTTGGATTTCTGATAAAAATGTTCTCAGCTTCATAATAAACCGATTAAAGATTGGAGAAAATTGTAGCCTCTGTTGGCTGTTCTATCAGCAAAGACCTTAATTTTCTTTGCTAGTGCTGCTACAGTGACTTTATTTAATAACACCTGTGGTTTAAAACAGGTTCCATAATTGCTAAACATCTGCAACACATAGGATTCCACTCTATAGTTCCTCAGGTTAGGTCTCCACCCATTTAATTTTGACTAACGGCTAGACTAGTTAGCTTTTGTCTAATTTATTTTAGGCTACTAAGTCTATTTAGACTTAAAGTAGGGAAGTGAAGTGATTATTTATTTGTTGTACAGTTCGTACATAACAGCATGTCACACCTTTTATGCAAATATGCATACTTGTAAATAGTGTACAATGCTGGGTTGGTGTTAGTCTGAGAGAGGGATGTTAATAAAAGCTCCTAGGTTTCTGTTTCTTTCTCCTTTTCCTCTTAACCAGTTCAAAAGAGATGTTATGTTATTGATCTCATGTTATTGATCCCTCATAGCCCTGACAAAAAAGGAGCCGTGAAGCTCTAAGCAATATCTGTTGAACTCCAGGTGCTTATGTTTGTGGTTCGGTGAAAGAAAAGCCTTTCTTCTTTCTTCCAACTAGCTTGCTAGCATGAAAGTGGCATCTATGAACCCAGTCTCAAGAGTTTTTGTGCAGCCATCACGATATACAATGTAATCAAAATGTGTGCTGCGATCACGCTTTAGGATTTTTTTTTATCATGCTAGGACAATGCTTCACTTTTTCATGCTAGGACAACGCTTCACTACCCTATTTATTTTAATGCGCAGTGCACAACATCGCCAGTATCAGCACTAACTGGTTACTGAGGGACAGCAGGAGATAAATAATGCATTCTCTATCGTTTTTGTTTGCAAAGCGGTTAAAACAGGTTGAAATGTTATGAGACCGGGAAAGTCCCTAACCCTAACCCTGACTCTAACAGTCACCAGTTACCGCAGATACTGGTGGTTTTATGCACTGCACATTAAAATAAATAAAAAACGAAGCGTTGTCCTAGCATGAAATAAGCCCTAAAGCATGATCGCAGCATGTATTTTGATTATATTGTGTATCGTGATGGCTGCACAAAAAGATGAGATCAGGTTGCATCTATATATTTTAATACTTGCTGACTTCAAAATATTGAATTCTTAATTAGATATTTATTAATTACTCACCTTACTGTGTGTTGGTAAAATAAAACCCACAGGTTAACTACAGGCTTAAAATTCACATTTTTACATTTCATAAAATTTCATGAAAGATATGGGCATTTTCATTTAATTGTGTTAAAAAAGTTTGTTATTTGAACTAAAAACAATCTTAAGGTTATAGGGGATGTAGCCCAGTGGCTATGGTGCTAGTGCTAGTACCCTTGAGCAAGATACTGTCCACACACTGCTTCACTTGGTGAATGGGTTAAAAGCAGAGAAAGAATTTCATGTTGTTGACGCTGTGCGGTGTGTTCACGCGTGACCATAAGGGGCCACATTACTTTATATTGATGTCAGGATGAGGAATTTATTGGGATTATGACAATTTATGAAGTTAAGATCTTGGACATTTGATTACCAGACCAGCCCGAAGTCAAAGCCAGCTCAAATTTAATTGCTGCATTTTAAACGGAGATGTGTACGGATCTTCAGCAAATTAGGTTTGGATCTTGCCTTGGACTTTGGCACATTAAGCACATCATATCTGGTAATCTTAGAAAGACACTCGGCACCAGCCAGTTCAAACAGCCTCAGACTGTTTGGTGACATGATGGCAGATAGCCTGGCAGACAGTGGAAAATCCATCCCTCTGCCTGCTCTTGCTTCCAGCTGTAGCTGTGGTGGTTCTTCTCTCAGCTGAAGCCCCAGAACGCAGCCTGGGCTGCAGACAGACAAACAGACAACTCACTCATCGCCTGACACGCGACTTCCTCTCTATTAATCCTGCCAAAAGATATGGAGTCGTTTCCCCGCGCTCAGCATGCCGCCGGGGCGCTCAAGCTCGACTACACAACTGTCACCCGGCCCTTCAGCTGTCAAGAGCAGTTATTCCAAATGTCACACTGTATTAATTATAGAATAATTTAGCTTGTGATGGAAGTGTCGAGTGGATCCTCAGACAGAATAGCTAACTATAATATGTTAGCTAAAAAGGGTCTTTTCAGAGACAGCCTTTAAAGCTGATATAAAGCCTCATTAAAGTGTCTTATTATGTGCCCTTGAATCTTTCAACAGGTCCTCAGTACAAACATTAGTGTGAATAAAAATGGTTCTTGAAACTGGTACTAAGTCTGCCCTAATAACACCTGTCTTTAAAGGGTAAGACAAGAAGATATCAGGATTTAAAGCATAGCTAACTTGTGTGCAACAACTCAGAAACAGCTTTTACTGTCGGTTCACAACAGTACATCTGTACGTCTCACACAATAAGTCTATATTTGCCTTGACAACACACAGCTGTCAATATGACAGCTCTCTAAGCTGATTGGTTTTGATAAACCTTCACATACAGTGATTGTGATGGAAGCTGGGGCAGCGCTAAAACTTGCGGGAGGCAATAAAAGCCATCGCTTCTTGTAAGCTATCTGCTGACAGCACCTGACACGGAGGAAGACAGTAAGGAAACACGCCTGTGCAGAGTTAAAGCTCATTAATCTCATCACATTTTGATTAATGGGTGCTGCTGAAGCACTGTCATTCCACAGTCTTTCCTGTGCCTCTTAGCCTGAGGTTTCAATAGTCTTGCTGGTCCCGTACCGCAAGCTTCTGTATCCTCTAAGGGCTGCAAGGATGTTGACTCTGCTTAGATTAATTTGACATTATGTGCTTGGGTCGTTACAGCTAGTATCACCAGATTTACACCCTTGTACAGTCTAATGTAAAGGTTTGACCACCCCTTGATAAATAACAGATATTGGTGATTTTTATTGAA
The DNA here is from genome assembly GCA_037577075.1 of Alestopetersius hilgendorfi. NCBI lineage: Eukaryota > Metazoa > Chordata > Actinopteri > Characiformes > Alestidae > Alestopetersius > Alestopetersius hilgendorfi. The sequence goes on along the minus strand of JBBIGB010316599.1, from coordinate 2,404 downwards.
AAGATGTTAGCACAGTCTCTCTAGGAAATGGAAAAATGACACAATATTTTCAGCAAACATTGATGCATAGTTACTTTTCATGCCGTATATTGAACAAAAAAGAAATAAAAACATTATTATGGCACTGTGCACCCTAAGAGTTCCAAAGTCTCTTTTTCAGCCATTAATCAGCTCGTTAGATCTGATGCATGGCAATAGCTGTCATTAGTAAATTTCAGCTGGTGCCAGTTTCAAAGCTTTGCAAATACTCTGACTCTTCAAACCTTGTGCACACACTTGTGAACACTCAACAACAATAGGTTCCTCTAAGCAGCCGTATAAGACTCTGAAAATGAGAGTTATTCATGCTCACAATGCAGGAGAAGTCTACAAGAAAATAGCAAAGCATTGTCAGCTTGCAGTTTCCACAGTGAGAAATGTAATAAAAAATTTGAGTTCAGGGGAACCGTGGAGGTCAAGATGAGATCTGGAAGACCAAGAAAACTCTGAGAGAACTGCTTGTATGCTGATTAGAAAGACAAATCAAAACCCCCATTTGATTGCAAGAAACCTGCAGGAACATTTAGCAGGAGTCGTGGTGCACTGTTCCACGAGACCAGCAGAGGATCAGCAGAGGAAAACCTTACCTGCGTCCCCGTCATTAAATCCAACGTCAGAAACAGAACATCTACAGAAGCCTAATGTGTTTTGGAAACAAGTACTGTGGACTGATGAAGTTAAAATTAGAACTCTTTGTCCACAATCAGCCAAGGCCTGTTTGGAAGAAAAAAGGAGCAGCATTTCATAAAAATAAAAACCTTGCCAGCTCTTAAGCAAGGGGCTGGATCTATCATGGTTTGGGGTTGTGTTGCAGCCATTGGCACATGAAACATTGCAGGAGTGGAGGGAAGAATGGATTCCACTAAATACCACTAAATGGAAGCAAACATCATACCATCTGTAAAACAGCTGAAGCTATAAAGAGGATGGCTTCTACAACAGGACAATGATCCTAAACGTAACTCAAAATCCACCATGGACTACCTCAAAAGACGCAAGCTAAAGGTTTTGGAATGCCCATCACAGTCCCCTGATTTAAACATCAGTGAAAATGTGTGGGTAGATCTTATAAGAGCTGTACGCAAGACGACCAAAGAATACCACAGAACTAGAAGCCTTTTGCAAGTAAGAGAAATTCCCAAATACAAAAATAGAAAGACTTTTAGCTGGATATAAAAAACATTTGCAAGCTGTGATACATGTCAAAGGAGGTGTACTGATTATGTAGGGTGCCCAAACTTTTGCAGAGTGCCACAATAATGTTATATGTTATTTATCAAGGGGTGACCAAGCCACTAGACTTGCTACTACAGGATCCTTAGACCACCAAACAAGTGATTCCACATCCACAAAGACTCGGAGCACAAGAAGAGAATATGACTGCTGGTTCTCACTCTCCTGAAACTTGAATGTTTCCTGCCATTTGAATGTAATATAATGCCTGCTGGGAATGAATGAATAAAAAATATGTCTATACAGCTCCAGAAAAAAATAAGAGACCACTGCAAAAATGTTCACTTCTTCAGGTTTCATCTTTTATTGGTGCAAGTATTGAACTGAACAGCTTTGCCTTAGTTGTTATGAACTGCTGACAATGTTTTTCCGAATAAAAATGTTCTTTAAAGCATATTTCTATAGGAAATGACAATACATCAAAATATAAGAAATTATACAGTGTTTACAGAACTTGAATAATTCAAAGAACTCAAACAAAATGGCAGTAAGTACCTCTGACATACGTCTAGTTGTGTTTTACCATGCACCTAGTCTCACTACAAGAGGAGAGTGTTGATTACAGCAGGGTTTTTTTTTTATACTTTTCCTCATTAAATGAGATTTTATTCCTTTTATCACTAATCAGTACCTCATAAAGCAGAAGAAGGTGTGCTTGAGTATATATATACATATATACTGCTCAAAAAAATAAAGGGAACACTTAAACAGCACAATGTAACTTCAAGTCAATCGCACATCTTGTGCTGTTTAAGTGTTCCCGTTATTTTTTTGAGCAGTATATGTGTGTGTGTGTGTGTGTGTGTGTGTGTCTGTGTGTCTGTGTGTATTGTTTAGCTAATTGTGTGAAGAACTAAAAACAAGGCTTTTGACTTAACTAAAAAGTCAGTCAAGTCAAGCAGGTTTTATTGTCATTGCAACCATATTCACACAGTACACAGTGAAATGAAACAATGGGCCTCTAGGATCATAGAGCAACACAACAACAGAATCAGATCACCAAGTGACCACAAGCAGCAAAAGGACAAAAGGGAGTGCAAGAAAAACACCAGAGCAACCAGCAGTGATGGGCAGTAGCGTCGCTACAAGTAGTGACGCTACTAGTTTAACTACATTTCTCAGTGGCGTGTTG
>JBBIGB010316562.1:0-10423 GCA_037577075.1 Alestopetersius hilgendorfi | reverse complement strand
ACAACCAACTCGGCAAAACCGCCGACGAGGCCGTTTTACTTTAACCAAACAGCCTCCGCGAAAACCGGGGCGATTCACTTCGCCCCTCATCTCCCGGCAAGACCTTATACGGGGCAGCGGGCGCATGTATCGGGCTCATATTGGGTTTCCTGATCGCGCTGGCGCGAAAGATGCGCCGACCTTGAGCGGGGCTTTTGCTTCAGATTGAAGAAATAGTGCAGGCGGATGCTTCCCGGCACCCGCCATCACCCGCTCTGCACCGGTGACATTGATAGCGCTACACCCGCTGGTAGCCGCCGCTCAATTCCTTATGGATCACCTGTGCACACAACCTCTCCTGCGGATCCGCAGTAAATCGGTCGTCAGCATGATTGAAGCATGCCGATTCCACCAACTGGAAGTGTGGGAACGCCGTGAACACTCGACCGTAGTCCAACTTGTACGACGTAATTCCGGCGTGGTGAGCATAGGCCCGCGCTGTCGGCACATCAGGCATGAAGTCGGTAATGCCAATCCAACCTCCGTCACGAAGGCAGCGATCAGCCTCTGCCACCACTCGCGTGATGTGCTCCCGATCAACCAGATACAGGCAGAACCCGAAAAGTATGAAATCGAGAGACTGATCTGGAAAATCGAGCTTGTCGGCAGTGCCAACGCGAAACTCGAGCTCGGGGAATAAGCGCAGCCCTTCTGCAGTCGCATCAGCCGAAGGATCGATACCAACGCCGTGACATCCTGTCGCCTTACAAATGGAGGCAAGATTCACGCCGGAGGAGCTCCCCACCTCCAGAACCCGGTCACCTTGCCCTATATATTTGGTGTATAGAGCTGCTGCGGTACTAAGCGTATCCGCAGAACGGCCATTCGAATAAAATGTGTGGTTACGTTGAAAATAGCGATCGCCTTCACCGCCTGAGAGAAATATCTCGCGCTGCTTCGCCACTGCCATGGACTCTCCTGGGTGCCCCCGCGCTCAAAACATATCGTTGTTCTATAGCATTCGATATGTGCTTGAAGCATTGATGGTACACAACTGGGACGTGGTGCCGCGCCTGAATTCGTAAGCGCCGGGGAAGGACAACCCGCAGCAAGACTCAATCGCCGCATTTGCTACGCGGCGCTTGTGGAATGACCGCTGGCCCAGAATGCGACCACGCCCCGTACTCAGTTGGCGATGAGGCAGTCAAGTTAGGCACCCGGTTCTGCGGACGCTCACGACTACAGGTAGAAAATTCAAAACGCCAAGCGCGCCGCCAAGCGCCGCACAAGGCTCGCGGCTAAGTGAACACGGCGAGAACCGTGCGACAGATGATACGCAGATCAAGGCCGAGCGATCGATTCCGCACATAGTCCACGCAATAGCGCAACTTTGCTGGCATCACCTCTTCGACATACGTTCGCTCTGGGTCCTGGCTGTTGCCCAAGAGAGCGTTCTCATGTCGATACTCGATCGAAGCAAGATCGGTGATCCCCGGCCGAACGCTCAAGACGATTGCTCGCACATCCTCTGGATAAAGTGCGACGTACTTCGGCACCTCGGGCCGTGGCCCCACAAGACTCATATCCCCGACAAAGACATCGATCAACTGCGCGAGCTCATCCAACTTGTACTTGCGCAGGAATGCCCCACTGGAGGTGATACGGCGATCAGCACCGACCGTGATTAGCGGCCCCCGCCCCTCACCTGACACGACCATCGTGCGGAACTTGTGGATGCGAAAGGTACGACCTCCCAGACCTACTCGCTCCTGGCGAAAAAAGACCGGACCAGGCGACTCTCGCTTGATGGCGATCGCAATCACCAGGAACACTGGCGCCAACAGAAGCAGCCCCGCTGCACTCGCAACGAGATCAAAAAGCCGCTTGATCATCATCAGTTGAACGCGCTCCGGACTGCTTGAATGACCCGCTCTACATCCTCATCCTGCATGCGCGTATAAAGCGGCAACGTCAACGTGTTTTCATACACACGCTGGCTAACGGGGAACATGTCTGGCGTCAGTTGGTACGTGTCGCGCCAATAGGGTTGAAGATGCAGCGGGATATAGTGAACGCTGCAACCGATGCCCAGTTTGAACAGGTGATCAATCAGCCCGTCACGCGTACAAGGTGCGCCCTTGGCGAGTTGAATCACGTAAAGGTGCCACGAGTGAATGTCGCCTTTTAGCGCGTGCGGCGGCAGAATCAAAGGCAAGTCAGCCAGTGCTTCGTCATAACGCGCTGCGATGGCGGCACGGCGACGTTGGAAAGCTTCTGCCTTTTTGAGCTGATGAATGCCGATCGCTGAGGCGACGTCGGTCATGTTGTATTTGAAACCTGGTGCCACAATCTCGTAGTACCAACTTGGTTTCGTTGCCACGAAGCGGTCAAATGCATCACGACTGATGCCATGCAAACGCATGATCTTGGCGCGCTTGGCAATTTCCGGATTTCGCGTGACCACCATCCCACCTTCACCGGTCGTGATGGTTTTGTTGGCGTAGAAACTGAACACCGTGGCGTCGGTATCCAAGGTGCCGACCAACCTTCCACCATTGGTCGCAGGCAACGTATGAGCCGCATCTTCGACAACGCGCAAATTGTGCTTCTTGGCGATTGAGATGATCGCGTCCATATCTGCCGCGCGACCGGCGAAATGCACCGGCATGATGGCGCGAGTACGCGGCGTGATAGCCTTTTCAATCGCGGTCACATCGATGCAGAGCGACTCTGCGCTCACGTCGACGAATACCGGATGAGCGCCCAGATATCGGATGACTTCGGCCGTAGCGGTGAAAGTGTGGGTGGTCGTTATTACCTCGTCACCCGGGCCAACGCCAACGGCCTCCAGAGCCAGATGCAAGCCTGCGGTCGCGGAGTTCACCGCGATAGACTCCACTCCGCCTCCAAGGTACTCGGTGAAGTCTGACTCAAACTGCTTGGTTTTCGGTCCTGTGGTCACCCAACCTGAGCGCAGCGTCGCTACAACCTCGGCGATCTCTTCTTCGCCAATCTCTGGCTGCGCGAATGGAAGGAAACTGCTGTTCATAGTAAGACCATCCTTGGGGCTTGAATGCGTGGATAAGAGTCAGCAAACGGGAACCTAAATGCGCGCGGTTCCGACTGCTAGCTAAGCTGCGTTGTCGGACTCCACCACACGCCTTAGCTCGGCCAGCCGCTCCGGATCAAAATAGGTGTGGTCGATCTCACCGCTTCGAACAAATTCGAGGTCGTATTTCTCGGTGGTACCGACAATTTTTCCCGGGTTACCAAGCACGACGGAGTGATCTGGAATCTCCCCGCGAACGACACTACCGGCGCCAATCACGCACCCTTTGCCTATCTTTGTGCCGGGCAGGATGATCGCGCCGCTCCCTACAAAAGTAAAGGCGCCGATCACGACCGGATCTCGAATGAAACCAGTACGCTGCGGCGTTGGTGTAGAGATGAACTGCCTACCCAACAACCGTATCGATACATGACTGCTATGCGATAGCACAGCGTTCAACGAGCTGATCTGCACACCCTCCCCGATCTCTACACCACCGCTGGCATCGATCAGGCAATGAGGCCCGATCCAACAATGGTCCCCGATGGTCAGTTCGCGCTCACAAAGAATCTTGGCACTGGAACTCACGCGCGTGAAGCGAAGAAACCTCCCGTCGCGACGGGAAAAATATCCGTACACCATGAACGGGCGCAGCAACGCGCCAACCACATTCAGCACCGCCGAAATCGCGTAGCCGGCAGGAGACAGATAGAGCCTGCGGAACATGATTTCTCCTTAGCGAAGACTTTCGGCGAAGCGAACGAACGCGTCGTGCTGCAGATACTGATCAAATCGCGGGGCGAGTTCCGCGGCATTCGACTTGCAAGCATCAAGCAGCGCGCGGTCTGTAACGAGTGCCTCGACAGCCTGGGCCAGGGAGTCCGCGTCGCCTGGCGCGTACTGCCGTCCAAGCTGCTTGCCTGCGATCAGACGCTGAATCTCACGCTCAAGGGAATTGACTGTGGCGATCCCTGCCGCCAAGTAGTCATAGAACTTGATCGGCATGGACACCGTTGAATGCGCGAGATATGTGCTCAGACCGATATCACAATACTTGTACATCAGGTTGAGATCGTCCGGATCCAAGCGCCCTAGATAGACCACATTACCGCCAGGCTGAGCACAGGCGGATTCGAGCATAGCGCGCTGTGGGCCATCGCCCGCAAAGAGAAATTTGACCGGCTTGCCACGCAGACGCTCCGACCTCGCCGCCTTCAGGATTGACTCCATATCGTAGCCCGCACCCAGCGTGCCAGCATAGATCACCCAGACCTCACTAGGTGCCTTTTCCGCAAGGCCCAGCTTGCGCAGCACCCCACCGTTCTCCTGGGCCATTGCCGCACGCATCTTGGCGACGTCCACCCCCCAGTATGAGACTGCGGAAGGCGTCGAAGGAGCCGCATGCACGCCAATATCACGATAGTCCTCTGACACACCAACAATCCCATCGCACGCGTTCAAGATCGATGCACGCCTCATGTACAACGGCGCCAGCAGCAGGCGCTCAAAGGGTCTGAGAGGCTTGGGAAGGACCATGGCGAAGACCTCTGGCCAGATATCAATGATATCGGCCACCAGCTTGGCGCCAATGTTGCGCGCCATCTCAACAATCGCCTTTCCGTAGAAGATCGAGGGCTCGGCTAGCACCACCAAATCTGCCTTGTCCCGCGGATTTGCCCGCACACGCGCAGCTACGTTCTTTGCAAAATTCCGCTCACTGCGGATGCGCGCCATCGACACATGGCTGGTGTACGGCGTTGTCGGCACGATCCGAACATTAACGCCGGTTTCGAGCTGTTGCTCACAATAGTCGACGCACCGAAACTTCTTGGAGCGGTGCTCAAAATTCGACAGCCACCATGTCACCTCGTGCCCGGCGCGCGCAAAGGCTTCCGCCAACATGGCGCTACGGTATTCACGCCAAGCTTCTCCAGGCAGGCTGCCGTACGGGTTGACGATCCAGACTTTCATTTGATAGCTTTCGCGATTAGATAGATAAAACAGAATTGAATTATAACGAATGGAAACATCATTACATCGGCCACGAACAAAATAGGACTTGCCAACAAGGTGCACAGGCAACTAGCCAACATTCCATAAGAGAGGACCGATGGAGAACCTAAGCACCACCTCCGAACCAGTGCTGTCAGCAACCCTAGCGTAACACCCGCCAGTACCAACAAAAACCACCCCCCTTGAAGATAAAGGGCGCCTGGGAGAGATGGGAAAGCACCTGCCAAAAACCAGTCCGTATCAATTGGTCCAATCAAGTGCAGTTTTTCCGCCAAACTAGCCGCAATAACAAAAATCACGGTCGACGTGTTTCTATCGGGCCCAAAATCAACAATTGCGACTGTGGTAGCAAAGCTATGAACGAAATACGAGACAGCCATCACCAGCAAATTCAAAACCGCCACAAAATCCTGATGCGAATCAAGGCTATCAAACCAATCACTCGACCTCAATCCGAGATCTGTTAATACACTTCTAGAGTACTCTGCAACAGAAATCCCGGTCGCATCAGCACGCTGTACTATTACAAAAAGAAAATAAACAGCTCCTAAAAACAACAAAGCTAATGTCAGCCAAAATGATCGAGAAGAACCAGCGCGCTGACTTCTTTCTTCCCCTTCAACCCCGAGCAGACGCGTTGCAACGAAAAACAACAACGTAAGAATCAAAGTTGAACGCCCTCCCGTTAGCACTGTATTAGCAAGCGCCAAAATCGCTGCGGCGATGCCGCAAGCGTACGCATGCCAACGAGCCACGAACTCGGTCCGCGAAAAAAGTACAACCGCGACGATATAACATGAGCCTAGCAAGTACCCGACAACACTAGCCGCCGACGACACCTCATCGCCACGCGCCGCTCCAGCTTCTCGCCATTGCTCTCGGGCATACGCGAGACCAGCAGAATAGTCGATGCCCTGCACGACAATCTTGTCAAAGGCAAGCGCTAAGGTACCCAGCAAAGATAGGCCCAAGGCGATAACCACGATAGCGCTGCTCAGCCGCCACCCGGTACCCATCGACGGCGGCGTTTTGTGCAGCAAAAATTCGACTGAAACGTAGCCAATCGCCACAACGAGCACGAAGATGATCTGCACCAGAAATCCGACTAGGACGGCATCCCCAATCGGACGCACGGGCAGAACCAGTAGCAGCAGCCAGTAAAAACCCCAGGCAATTAGAAAACTCTTCAGGATACGCAAGGTGAACTCTTAGAACGGCTACTGCGCCTGCGACGTGAAACGCATAGACCGAATTTTGGCCGGAACACCGGCGGCAACTGTGCCAGCCGGCAAATCTTTGGTTACAACAGCGTTCGCACCAACTACGCACCCCTTACCGATCGTCACTCCTGGCATGATGACCACATTCACTCCGATCCAACAGTCGTCCCCAATCTCGATTGGCCGATCGCCGAAACCCGTAGGCCGTGCAGCTAGCGGTAATGCGGAGTACTTGGCCTCCTGCTCGCGAATCGGCAGTTCTGGCCAGGCCGCAAAAATATGCGACCCCGAAGAGATGAAAACATTGGGAGCAAAGATACAACCGCGACCAATCGAGATCGTGCCGTTCAGCGAACAGCGCCGCTGAATCGTTGTACCTTCGCCGATGGTGATGAGCCCCTCCGATTCAATCTCCACACCGTGCGACAGCCACGTGTCGTTAGCCATCTCAAGCCTGCCGTCGCCCGAAAGATTAATAATCACATCCTTGGAGATGCTCGTACCACGCCCAAGCTTGACATGTGAAAGTGATGCCATAAACATGGCCCTTGGATCAACTCGCACGCCACGACAAAGGAAATAGATGGTCACCCACCAGCGCCACAGAAAGCTCTTTTTATAGAGTCTGCCAATCATTTCACTTTTCCCCAACCCGCACTGCGACAAGACCAAAACAGAAAGACAACGCAGACAGCGCCAACGTAAGAATCGACAATCGCATGAGCAAAGGCATTTCCGAGTAAAGTCCAGTCACGCCCCATACGACTAGTGTTGCCAACAAGACGCTGAGCTGGCATGCAAAGAGCACGCGCGTTCTTCCGGAAATCACAAAATAGTTTGCCCAGAAATCAGAGGCACGGAACGCAGAGGCCGCCAAAAACAAGGGCATGTAATTCAATACGTCCGAGTACTGGGGAAAATACGTCTCCGTGCCCCAGCGAATAATGAAGTAACCGGGCAAAGCAAGTAGGCCAAGTGCGGCCAAGAGGCCAAGCGACGTCTTGGTGGTACGCACCCTTACCACGTTCCTCCCGCTGTGATAAATCTGTGCAGCGAGACTGGGGAAAAGGTTGGCATTCACGGTCACTTGGAACGTCGACGCCATCGACAGCAACGTCCAAGCAAAGGCGAATTGGGCAAAGACGTGCTTTTCCAGCGCATCGGCAGCCATCCAGCGATCAGTGTTCTGCATGAGGAACGCCAGAACAACACTGACAAAAAGCGCCCCGGCTGCACGCCACTCTGCGTGCCGGAGGTGACGCAAGGCGAGCTTGGGCAACCCCCAAGAGGCGCGTCCGTAGCGTGTGCCCGCGCGCACTGTGGCAATACCCACCATGGCGAGCGTCGCGAGAATCTCCGCAATCAGGATCGCCTCGGCGCTACCCCACTTGCCGGCACCCAACACGCCAGCCAGCAAGATTACGCAACTGCGTGCGAACAACGTCGCGGAAAACTCTGACTGCAGAAGGCGGCTCTTACTCTCCGTAGAGATGATGCCGAAAAACTGATTAGATAAGCCGTGCACTGCGGCCAACGCCAGCAACGCGCCCGCTCCTCCTGCAAGCGACAAACCTGTCGCGCTGTAGCCCAACAGCGGGACCGCACACAGCACGGTTACGAGCGCCACCTCACACATCATGACCATGCCACGCGTAAATCGCCTCGCCGCAAACAGGCAGGGCAAGTCCCGCTGCATCAGCAGAAACAGCCCCAAGGCGTTGACCATGGACAGCGATGCTGAAACAAGCAGCCCAACGCTCAGTGCGCCGAATGCTGGAACGGGCAGCAACTTGGCATAGGCCAGCATCCGGCCCATCATCAGCACGGCAGCCAAACCGTTCAGGCACATCGTGCCTAGGTTTCTCTTATAGCTCATGAATTGTCGCGCGCGTGCGCGCTGACACTACGAATGTCGTCGTGTATCGACTCGGATTGTGCAACGGCGGGAGCGCGAATGAATCAGCGCAGCAAGCTCAAGTCTTGCTGGCGACGACGATCATGCATGACGCCATAGTCGAACATGGCGAACTGGAGTTGCAACAGCAATCTAGGATGCCGGACGGGCGTGCGCCCCTTGTGAATGCATAGCGTGTTCTCGGCAAAACCTGTCCCAGCCTGTCCGCAAATCTCCCTGATGGCAACGGGATCATAGGTCTGCTCGATCTCCGCATCGGCGTAGCGGCGGATCTTCATTCCGTCGAGACGCCGAGTCAGCGGAGGCCGGCGATGCGACCCCGCCACGGCCACGTGCGCACCGTCGCCGGGTTCAACGTCGGTCAGATAGAAGAAAAATTTGAAGAAGCGGAAGCAATCCACATCCCGATGATAAAGATGGGCGTGCTTGAAACGGTCTTCCTCTCGCGCCTTGACAGGAAAGGTCCACCAAAGATTCGCGCCAACAAACGCGGGGACCGAACCGATGTAGCGCGCCGCGATCCATTCCAGCAAGGGATCATGCCGCAACGCGTGGATCGTTGAGCAATGCTGGAGCGTGTTGAAATACTGCGCCACCAGAATCGGCTTGCCCAACGCGCGCTCAGCAAGCTCTCGCTGATCTGCATAGAAACCATGGGCAGGCTCCCGATCTGCAAAGCACGGAGCGCCTTCTGCGTACTGCCGAATCTGGGCCACCATCTCTGCAGGGATCTTCAGCCCGAAGGCCAAGCCGTCGGAATCCAGCGTCTGAACAAAACGCTCCCGGTCGATGCCGTGGAAAACACTCTCGCCCAGACGCTCTTGCCGCTCTGCAAGGTAGCGCCGCAATCCGGGCCCGTGCGCGACGCCCCTGGCTCGACTGACTGCTTCGCGCGCAAAACGAAACCGCGCGGGTACACGCATTAATGTGTACCCAGGCTGTTCCATCAAACTTTTCGTCAAGACACGAATTCGGCTGATCATTCGCCACGCTCCAAAGGGCTGTTTCCTGCCTGATTACCTATCGCCAATCGCCATGCGCTCGCGAACGGCGTCCAGATAGCGGAATACGCCGCGACGATGCACGGAACGGTAGGTATGGGGAATGGGCTTCGTTGTTTCGCTCAGCTCAGCCCAGCGCCGATCATGCAGCAACTGGAGGACGCGATCCTCCTCAGTGCAATCCGACGCGAAAGTGGTGTCGTCTGCTTCGATATGGCGCGTCTCCAGCAAGCGCTCCAGCCGACTCCCGTCAGGTTCAGGATTGTACGCATACTGCGTGGTCGTCCTGGCGCGCACGTCGCCGACGTACTGATTGAAGCGGAAATTGAACGCGTATGCGAAACGCAAAACCAGCCGAGCGATCTCATCCGGAGTTTGCCGCCCTATCAAAGATAGATTGTCGACATCATCCGGCCCGTACAGCTGTACCTGGAAACCCGCCGTCTGGTAAATCGATGTGCCCAGCGCGATCACTTGCTTGCCAAGCGCGCCGGCCTCAAACGCAGCACTGCCTCCGTTGACGACCACCGCGTCCGCTTGCGCAATCAAGCTGAGCGTGCTTGCACGTTCCTTACTACCGATGACATGGACGCCGCGGCGCAGCGCCCATTCTGTGTACATCTTCTCTGCTAGGCCACCGTCTCTCAGTCCGATCTTCTCCCCCCAGTTTGGATGGCAACGAAGAATGCAACTGGCCGGGTCCAACTTCAGATGATCAAAGAGAAAATCCAGCGCGGCAATCTGGTTTGGCCATTTTGTGCGCCAGTCCGGATGGCCGTCGAATTCATTCAGGCTGCTCGGCGTGATCAACAGCTTCAACCCGTTACTCTGGGCAGGCCATGCCAAGCTCTCCGCATTGAGGTTGTACGCACGCCACTCGAGCGTGTTGGTACGCATGAACCGGGCTGCCAGCAGAGAAGCAACGGCGCGCGCCTGCCCCTCAGTCAGCGGCTTGTCCTTGTACTCGGCAACAACGCGACCCACCTCGTCGAGCGCCAGGCAGTTCTGATCCGGTATCAGCATCAAGCCGTCACCAAACCACGTGCGCTCCACGAAGACAAATGGAATGCCTTTTGCCTTGGCTGCCTCCAGCAACGCACGGGGCCCTTCCATCCGGCCGTTGAAACAGACAATCCCATCCAAACGACGGTCCTCGATCCAACGACAGGCAGCGGCAAAAGCCTCCGCCGAGCCCGTAGCAAGCCGCTGATGCAATGAATGGAACTCCGCCGTCTGCTTATCAGAT
>JBBIGB010316471.1:0-10429 GCA_037577075.1 Alestopetersius hilgendorfi | reverse complement strand
CACACACACACACACACACACACACACACACACACACACACACACACACACACACACACACACACACACATCCCTTAGGCCACAAACTGGCAATTACTTTTAAACTGTACGCTACGGTGCAGACGATGTGTACTTATGAGCTTAACAGGCTTTTAAATACCCTCCTCAAAAGGTATGAGGGGAAAAAAGCAAAGTACTTAGGTGTGTCACTCAGTCTCCATCATGTGTCAGACAGAAAGGCTCTTTTGTGTGCAGTATTATCCTATATCAAAAACAAAACTTCAGGACTAATTCAGAGAGGATGGTTAAGAGGTCATTTTAGAAACCGCTTAGAACAAACTAAACATTTAACGGCTTAAAGGACGGCTTTCAGCTTTGTGATTAAATTAAAATCTGCCATCCTGTCTAGTACTCTCATGATGTGTCATAGCGCCAGTAATGAAGCATAACACAAAGGAACACATTTCAGGAAGCTTTAGAACAGGACAGTCCAGCTATCTTCACTGAATAGGTGTGGCACCTTAACATCCTATGGGACACACACTATGTGAACAAAAGTATTGGGACACACCTGTTTGTCAGGGTTTGGGGTGGCCGCTTACTTCCAGTGAATGGAAATGTTAATGCCTCAGCATACAGGCATAAATGCCTCAAGACATTTTGGACAACGCCATGCTTCCAACTTTGTGGACACAGTTTGGGGAAGAACCTTTTCTATTCCAGCAAGACTGAACCCCCGTGCACAAAGCGAGCTCCATAAAGACATGGCTGGAGTTCAGTGTGGAAGAACAGAGCCCTGACCTCAACCCCATCCAACACCCTTGGAATTAACTGGAACAGAGATTGTGAGCCAGGACTTCTCGTCCAACATCAATGTCTGACCTCATAAATGCTCTATAGAATGAATGGGCACAAATTTCCACAGAAGAAAATGTAGAAAGCTTTCCAAGAAGAGTGGAAGCTGTTATAGCTGCAAAGGATGGACAAACTCTATTTTAAAGTCTATGTACTTGAATGCAATGTCTTTAAAGCCCCTGGCTTGGTGTAATAGTTAAGGCCCAGTGCATTGGTCCATACAGTATACTTTAAGCTTTATTAGATTTAAAGCATTGGCACTCAAATCCACTTGACAAGTGCCAAGAACTATAAAGTTTAGTGTTTACTTGCTTTAATATACTTGATTCAGCAGAAGAATAGGTGGAAAATTAGTTGAGTAGGAGCAAAAAACACACTGAATTGGACAGAACTGACTGGAGTAATCCAGGTATAATATATCTGTTTATATTAATGCAGCCAGTTCAGCATCTGTACATCCGTAAAAATGTAAATCATATAGTCCTGAAGTTAGAAGAAGAGGAAAGCATGGTCTTTCTTTCAGTTCCCTCATTTAATTCAAACCATTATGAAAATGCACCCTAAACAAATAAAGGTTACTTTAGCATTAGTTTTAGATAACAATGGTTTCAATCAGGCACAATGTACATATGAGAAGAGAGATCAGTATATATGTATTTATGTATATACTACCTGCAGTCTGAAACATATCTGTTGACATATAAGTTAAAAATAAGTGAGATTTTTTAGATGACAATACTGACATAAGGAGCTTGAAGCAAATTGACGAACAGCTGTCCCATTTATAACACAGTTATAAAGCATCATTTTAAAGTAATGGAACTTATTAGGCAGAAGCCAAGTGAAGAATACCAGTTTATTTCTACTTGTGCTGAGGTAAAAATGTATGATTTACATTAAGAAGATCTGTGGGATTTTATAGTTATTCAGTAGAGAATAACATCCTCTGTTTTTAATGACTGCCGTCACACGGGTCTCCTTAACCGAAGTCCTTTGACAAAATAATATTATGCAATGTCTATAATAACGCAAAGCACAATCATTTTTTAAGTGCATTTAAAAGTAAGAAATTTTGTACTTGAGCAGAAATACAGGTTTATTTTACCAGGATATTTCTACTTTTTAAAAACATATATATGAGAAAACTAGAGGTGGGCATAGATACATTTTTTAACGCCGTTATTCTCACTGGAGTGTTGGCGATAACCCCCCCACCAACAGAGAGGCCGAGACAGATTTAAAACGTGCGTGAACCGGACAAGTCACTGAAATATCAAGGAGAAATTCATCATAGCTTTGCATAGTGTGGAGCCAGCCGGGGGGGGGGGTTTCGCGTTAACGGGGCGATGTGTTTTTTATCGCACGATAAGAATCTCGCGCGTTAACGCCGTTAACGGCCCGGCACTAGAGAAAACGCAAATGAAATGATCACTGACAGAATGATGAATGACAGGTTTTAGAATCCATGGATGATGTTTCATAACATAAGATGATCAAATGTTAGCCTTTTATGTAACGTTTTTTACCTCTCAGAACATGTTATCATGCGATTACTGGCATAAGCTTTTGCATGTGCTACAAATGACAACATAAATAATGTTGTTTCTTAAAATGATAGCAGTGAAAGCTCATTGAAAGCTCATATATGTAATTATGTAATAACGTGAAAAAGCCAGTGTATGACCATCTCCACTATAGTGTGTTAACCTTTACTGTATATTTACACTATGCATCAGTACATCCTTACTGAGTAGGGCGGTGAACTTTATGTGTACACTATTTGCGGCATCATAAGCTCATGAGACACTGGTCTTTGGGTTGGCAGCCATTCGAAGTAATTGCACTTCCAGTTATTTTTGCCCTTTTCAAAGCTTTTACACAGTCATATCCCATGTGAAGCACTCAAGAGCTGCAGCCTTTAAATCAAACAGAGAAACAATTAAGCAACAATAGTGAATCCCAGCCTAGATGAGTTCAGAACGTGTTTGCACTATGAAGCCCATAAGACAGGGTTGGCATAAGAGAGAGTGCAGATCCGGAGAGATTAGAGGAGAAAGAGGGCTGTGAGTGAAAGGAGAACAGGGGAATGCGCTGTAATCTCCTGTAATGATGAGCTATTCAACACCAGTATGTAGTTGGCGTGCCTTAGCCGGCTCTCAGGTCTCTGGACATCAGGGGTGGAGTGAGACCAAATGTGTTTATCTGTGTCTGGGAGTGTAGGAGGTAAGTGTGTCAACCTTTCAGAACGTATGAGAAAGGGATGAATGGAGAGAAAGTCAATACAAAAAAAACAACAATACAAAAACAAAACTTATTATTCTTACTACGCATGCAGTATCATAAAGCATGTCTCCTCTCCTCATGGACCTCTTCAGTAAAGTCAAAATGTTGTTTTGGTGCGAAATTTTCTCTTTTTCCTGAGAGACTGTCCATCATTTTAGACGTTTGGCGAATGCTTTTTGCTGCCAGTACAGTTACAGAAGATGGTTGATACTAATGTTTTTGGCTTTTAAAAATCACTTTGTCCTTTTTAAAATAACAAAATGCCACACAGAAAAACTAGGGCTGTTTTTACAAAATACGCACTGAAGTTCTGATTTTGTGATCTTGTGTCTTTTCATTTGGTTTGTTACCCTCTTGCATTTGTCTTTTTTAAATTTTGACTAACCTATTACTGGGAAATCTAAAAATCCACATATATATCTATATATAGGGCTGTAACGGTACAGGGGTTACGGTTTGATACATGATGTCTTTCGGAGAATACACGGTACGACGGAGAAGACGTGATTGAAGTAATATGGAATCAGAGAGGGACCAAAAAGCGCAAGTAAATCATAAACCTGGGTCATAGCGTGGTGCAATAGTGCCACCTACTGCTGTAACACTTCTACTGCCTTACACATAAATAAAAATATAAGCAAGAGTGTGCGTTTACCGGTTAATACACTGCTGTTTATTTAAAATAAATGAAAACAAACCAAAGCCTCATTCTTTAGAACTTTTTGTTGCTTAAACTTGCTGTATCGTGAACCGTACCGAACCGTGACCCCAAAACCGAGGTACGTACCGAACAGTGACATCTGTGTACCATTATATGTATACAGTATACCGTTATATATATATCTATATCTATACATACATGCATACATACGTATAAATCACTGTTGAATAGCAACAGTACCTGTGTCTCATTTAAAGCAATAAACTAATTTAAGGCACAAACTGTGCTTTTTTGTAAGTGAAACAATTCACTATTAATTTATTTCTCTAACATTATTAGCAGTAGCTTGTGCTGCCAGTGTGACATGAGTGTCTGTATATATAGATCATGCAGTCTTGCAAGTTCTGATAGAAGATGAGAAAAGCATGCTCTTTCTCTCAGGTCAGTTATTTAATGTGAACCTTTGGGAAAAGCACCCTAAATATTATTTAAATTTTAACAAATTTTGGATTTGTTTCACACAACAATTGTTTAGTTAAGTACTATTTACATATGAGATGATATCAGCAAAAAGAGACATCATCAATCATACTCACTTCTTTTTGCCTGTTTGGGTGCCTTGAGCGGCACAGGTGTAGTTTCCAACCTGCCCACCAAAGCGCACGGCCATGACAACATCACAGTCATCCACAGCAACCACGACAACCTTCTCCTCCGATGGACCATGAGGCAGACCAAGACGTCCGATGTTGGGCTAGAATCAAAAAATGAAAATCATGTTTTTGTGCTTATCTCACTATTGGTCTCACTAACTTCCAATCTCAAAATCTTTTTTCAAATGATCTAAATCCTGACATGGAAACCCGAGAGACGCCTCCAGGCCTAAGAGCTCTGGCTGTGAAGGTTTTGTTTGGGTGGAGATAACAGGCCATGTTTGTTTCTAATCACTCAGACACAACGTGAGGCATCTGTTTACCACACTATGGAGCAGTGGCCTTGGCAGCCCGTCACCTAATTGGATTAAACCACTGAAAAAGTGGTGAAGAGCAAATACCAGACAGAAAGAGAGAGAGACAGACAGACCAAGAGAAAGAATAGAGAGAGTGAGTGAGTGTGTGTGTGAGCGAGAGAGAGGGAGAGAGAAAGAACAAGAAAGGAGGAGAGAAAAATAGTGAGAGTAGAGAAAGAGAGGAGAGAGAGCGAGAGAGACCGAGAAAGAGCAGAGAAAGAGAGGAGAGAAAGGGAGAGAGAGAAAAAAAGAAAGGAGAGAAAAATAGCAAGAGTAGAGAAAGAGAGGAGAGAGATAGATAGAGAAAGAGTAGAGAAAGAGATCGGGGAGAGAAAGGGAGAGAGTGAGACAAAGAGAGAGAAAGAGAAAAAGAGGAGAGAGAGAGAAAGTCATTCTGTGTCAGAACTCTCTGGAGACATGAGCGGTTTCCACAACGCAGCAAAAAACTGCATTATCATCCCGCAACACCCTTCCTCCACCCAGAGCTGAGGAGCTGTGCTGTTTTCAGGGTCTATTTTTTTTTTTACTGCCCTGGTGTGTGAACTTTGCCTGGTACAATGCTGGAGGACAGACTGCTGGAAGTAAGCGGGAGCGTGTTGAAGATTTACATCAGTAACTTCAGTTACATCTGTGCAGCATGCACGCTTTAGAGAACAAAAGGTGTGCTATTTTAACTCAGCTGGCTCCGTATGGCCTGCAGCATCAAAACAGAGACTACATTTACAGAGAAAAACAGTAAAAACAGATCGGCATGGTACATCACAGGCTCTGTATAGAGTAACCAAACTGCAATCATTGATTTTTTTTATGTAGTCAGTACATTCAAAATTTCCCAAAGTAGGATTCTTGTATGAATACGGTTTAGTTATCTAGAGAAAGGGCTTATATCTGTGAATTATTTTTGTTTCAAGAAACAAGTTAAATTATGTCAAAAGGCAAAGACAATTGTGCTTCAAAAAATAACTACAAATCAACCAGGAGGTCACATACAGATCAGGATGTGGTTTTGGATGGTAAATACAGCAGCTGTATGCGTTTTGTTGATATTGTGACCTTTGTAGAGAAATCTGAGCATATATGTATTCACACACACTGTGAATGTACTGCTGTTAAGGCAGGAGAAGAATGTACAGAACTGAAGTGAAATCAGACCACAGGACAAGCTGACACTGGAATCTGTAACCACTGCATCATTAAACATGTAAAAGTCATGAGTCTGGACTCACTCACTCCTGCTATACACTAATGTGGTGCAAAAGCAGGATAAGTCATGTAGAATCCCTGCAACACCCAAACCGTGGCACACAATGTTCCTGCTTTCAAAGATGTTTATAAACACTATCATTTCAAAATTAAGAATCTCACATCCTATTAATAGAGGCTGTTTTTTTATTCACTGAAATATTATAAACTAGACACTACAAGATTTTAATCAATAATTTGTACGTTTTTTGGGGAACAACAAGAAGTGGTTACATCGTTAATGATATTGTAACTAAGTTCTCTATTATTATAGAATCAACAGCTCAGTGCATCATTTCTAAAAAGTACATCAATATCTTCCCACAAATAGTTTCAAACCTATGAACCAAACATCAGCAGGAATGTAATAAGGTGTACTAGTAAAATTTTAACACTTCAAGGTCAAGAACAGACCTACAGCTCTGCATATTTATTTACTCTGAACACTTAAACTGTGTTTTCCTTAGTGACACGTTTTCAAACCCGCCAATAGATGACAAGTGGAGTGACTCAATTTAAACAGTGTACAGTTTTGCATTTATATAACCGCCCTAATTAAGCACCTTTTGTATTTTTATTACAGGCATATTGTTTTCAAGTTATTTTATTGTACTTTTAATTCTTTTTAGCAGTTAATCTGAGGGTCCTGCAGCTGTCCAGCACCTGCACTTTCCCTGTAGTAGTGAGATTACATTGTTCTACATCTCCTCACTACCATACAACAGCATCACCATTGGAAAGGCAGGGGCCCACCAACACCCACCAACAAGTCTATTCAAACTAGCATTGCGGCGCTCCTCTAGAGGCTCTGAGGACAATGGAAACTGCTTAACTCTGCCATGTAACTCAGTAGACTCCCGAATGGCCTTGTGCTGCTTTGAATCGGGAGAGGGGGACCATTACATTCTTCATTCCCGGTGAGAATACGGCCAATTGCATTCTTCGGGACCCTCAGCTACAGACAGACGTGGAGCAGCTGGGGTCTGAAAAAGGCTCCGACCTGCAGTGTAAAAATGCCTCCTCTGAGCCTCTCAGGGTCCATGTGGGGCTCTTCAAAAACAGCCATTCCTCTTCTATGAAATAAGCCCTTTCCCAAATGAATGAATGCTGTAGAGCTGACTCTGTTTTTTGTCTGCCTGACAACCTTCTACTGAAGCTGATCACCATACCCAGGCTGGGGAGGGGGGGTTCTGCTGGAAAGTGATCATCCAGGCATATTTCTGCTTACATCACATCAAATCAGACAGCCGTAATGAGAAAGTGCAAGCTGAGCTGTCAAACCACAGGAATTACACTGAATGTCCGCCACAAGCAAAAAGCAACAGTTTCCAAAAAGGCAGCTCTCAGTTCAGGCTCCAACAGTGTGAACGTATGGCATCACAACGCAGTAGGTGAGAGATCTACTCACATTCTTTAATGATAGATCCTGGCTCCTTGAAGGGATGTAGTGACACGTACTGTATGCGCAGATGTAGACCATGTGTAGACCATGTGTAAAACAATTACACTAATGGCATAAACTGCACGTAGGGCCTCCTACACATTGCACAATGTTTGTAAGGGTTTGAAAAGATACAGGGAAAGGGCCGGAAACTGTCAACCCTGAAGTCGTCAAGCTTGAAACAGAAGAGAACATGCATGATCAGTGACGAAGAGACATCTTAATACTTGTTATAACATTCCGCATTCTGGGCTGTGTCCCATCAACAAAACTTTGATGCCTAATGCCTAGTGGGGAAAACTCCTGTCAAAACTTAAGCAATTAGAAGTGTATCTGATTACCAAGGCCACTCGACTTGCTCGTTTTTTTTGTAGAGCTCTCTTACATTTTGGATATTATCCCTCAAACGTACCTTGTCACTGACAGACGAAAACACTGTTTTTCCATCTCTTTTGAATTTTGTTGCTGTTTATAAAGTGTTGAACAGATCATTCTGCCAGCACTATACTCTCCTCCTAATTTCTTCTATTTTTGTATATTTGTCACATTTTATTTTCAGAATAACAAATAAAGTGCAATATAAAACCAAGGCAAATTAAATAAACGCAAAATACTGGGAAAAAAATGTAACCAACATCAAAGGGCCATTTGTGAAAAACTAACTGTCAATTTGTTGCTCAATAAACCTGATCTTGATAACTGGGATTAATTAAAGTAGACACACCAAGCCTTGAAAACGTTCAAACATGCAGCACACTTTACCTCCCCATTAAAACAGTACAGTCTTTCCCAAAACTCTGGGACCACAGCAGACCACAGAGAGAGCCTTTATTTCCCAACAGAGAAAACTTGGAATTGTGGTACATCTTTGCAGTAGTGGCTGACCTACTAAAATTCTTTAGACAGATAGTTCACACTCATAATGTGTCTGAATGATCTCCAGTTATAGGAAGCATTTAGTTGCAGTTGTTGCTGCGGTTATTAAATTTAAGGGGCAACTTCTTTTCCCATGACTTTCTTCCTTTAGTGAGGAGAAGGTTTTGTGTTTCTCATGTTCTCCATGTCTTGCACTACCTTTTGTATGAGAAACTGAAAACAAAATTGATGAAAATGAGGAGGCACTGGATACATCAGCATTTTAATAATGAAAAATGACACGTTCAATATGAGAAACAGCAGTTTCTTTTTGGCAGGTTTTCAGCTTAAATGCATCTGCTCCTTGTCTTTTAAACTTGCTTCTAATAAGTCTGCTCTGCTTTCAGCTTCTTCTTGTGACAATAAACCGCCAGCTCTTGAGTCTATCCTCATAATTCTTCCTATTTTATTTCATTTCTGACCGATCGTAGCTGAAAGCACGGTGAGGGGGCGAGCAGCCCAAACTCACTGGTCCAAAGGAAGACCATGAATGGGAGCATTCCTGATCTCTGACGCATGCAAACTGGAAGATGTCCAACTAATCAGGGTCCACACACGCCGCGCTGTTAACAACTGTCACTGCGATTTGAAAGGAGTGTGTGAGAGACACAGTGTGTGTATATGAGACCTGGGTGAACACATGCTTGTCGTTCACCTCGACCAAGCGAAGTGAGGAGACTCTGTTTGAACAAGCATGAGACTGGAAACAGATGATACAACAGAGCAGCACACCTCCAGCTTCATGCTACATATTCACAGTTCTTTTCCCAGGGTCACACCAGGGTGCTGTAACTGAATCCGTTACTGGCTAAAACCCAACTCTGACTAACCGGGCAACAATAAGGAGCCCTGCTTGGTGCTCATTCCGCCTGAATGCCTTGATGATGATTCTGCATTCTTGTTTATCACATTCTGCATTCCCTCTTTTCCCTCTTCTTTTAAAACAAATACAAACGTACTGACAGCTAAATGCCCACAGGAACACAGATGCTCGCAGTGGCCACTGAGCTTTTAACCTTCAACTTCAGAACTCATCTCATCAGTCAACACTGCAAAACAATGGCCTGATGATGATCCCTACAAACGGTAGTTTCCCCTCCACAGCGCTCCTAAAACCTCACATCTGCTACTGCTTATAGGCTCAAAGGGTGATACATTTACATTAAAGTTTATTTTCAATTTCTAACAACATTTTCAAAAGCGTCTAACCACTGAACTTGCTGAATGAAAATCAATACCATTTGGACCTGCACTTTCTTATTGTTTTTATTTTGTCCTCTTAACTTTGATATTAGTGTTGCTAGTGTGCTATCTATGCATCTATGTATGTATGCATGTATGTATCTATCCATCTGTACATCCATCAATACTGCGAAAAAAGCCATTCACCATTACTAGATATACTTATATACAAAGCCTTAATCCTCTATCTCTTCATATCAGCCTAAATACTTTTAACTGCATATGAAACAAAGTTATCAGGGTGGTAGTATCCTAGTGGGTAAAACACTTGTCTGTGAACCTGATGACCACAAAGTTGCAGGTTCAAACCCCCACTTTCTACCACTGTGTCCTTGAATAAGACACTTAACCCTGAGTGTCTCCAAGAGGACTTACATTCAACTAACTACAACTAATGAACGTAAGTCGCTCTGGATATGAGCGTCTACCAAATGCCCATTTTACCCTTTATTATAACGTTTTAAATGTGACATAAGCATCAAAGTTCCCATACAGCAAGACCAAATACTATTTCTTCTTGTAAATACTACACTGCTAGTAATCGGAGACTCAAACGTAACAGTTCACTTTTTGTGCGAATACTGTGTGACGGTCAGGGTGTGACCGCACATGGATAAGTGTTTCTTTAGCATGTTGCACATGGATATCAACCTTTGTGCCCACTTTTAAGGGTAATATTTAAAGAAAGCTTACATCTATATGCAAAATGTACTTACAAACACACATTTGTACATAAGCATTTTATTATGTAGCAGACACTTTTATTGGCAAAGTTGGTGCA
>JBBIGB010316461.1:0-10430 GCA_037577075.1 Alestopetersius hilgendorfi | reverse complement strand
GCAGTTCAGGATACATTTCACTGTGTGTTGTACTTGTATGACTGCATGTGACAAATAAAGAATCTTGAATCTTGAATAGTAATCTCCAAAATGACAACATGTCCTCAAAGGTCTACAGCCACGAAGGCAGGGCCATAAAGCTAACCGACTATTCAGCAGCACTGCTTTCCTCACAACTACCCTTTAAAGGAACACATTAAGGAAGCCTGGATGATTGTTTTGTGCATGAGGAAGTCTCTTGCAAAAGTTACGCCAGTCCTGCTAGCCCTCACAGATGGAAATATCCTGCCATAGCATACCTTAGCCTGGGGTATGTTGGATTTGACTCTTTTCCAGATGTATGAGGCACTGTAGAAAATGGCTCAGCTTCTTTAGAGCCCATTAACAGCAGGAGGGAAGAGGGGAACAAGCTGAATTGTTTGTACATGCAGCATAGTGTGAGAGGTGAGGTCAGAGAGGAAGGACCTCTGTCCGTATCTGTATCCAAGGCCAAACGCTTAACAAAGCCACAACAGACCAAGTCACATGCAAAGCAACGTGCATTCAGTCTTTCATCATCACTACAGTAAATCTTGACTTCCTACATTGTTAATACATGTTCTAGCCAAATAGCAACTGAACTTCAAGCCGGAATATAGCATTATCACTAACAAATCACTAAAAATCTTTCTTTCTTTGTTAATGTTGCAGTTTTACCCTAGATTGTAATGAGCGATACACATGCAGTCTCCAGGTGTTTCTCTGTCCACATTGTTTCCGGATGCCTTTGCTTCCTGTGCAAAATTTCCTCTGTAACGCCCTGTATTGCTGAGCAGGCAGTAATTGTTAAGGAATTCTCAAGGAGGAGTTTAGAGTACAGTAGGTTTTCTCCTAATACAGAATGTAGGAACTCCTCTCAACAGAAATGCAAGTTAACAGTTTAGAGTGCACATGAGTGCACAACATTGTAACATCCTCTTACTAGTTGGCAAGCATCAGTAGCGATAATGAAATTTCTGCTACACCCACACATCCCCATTTGCTCCTAATATCGGAATAAACATGAATAATTCCTTACTATATTAACAGTATGTCATGACCCTAAAATGCATCTTTACCGGCATCTAAAAAAATGAATAAATCAAATATTTCTGCATGGATTCATTGCTTACCATGATTAATCTTGGAAAAAACAAAGCAAATCTTAACAACATGTTCCAAGGAGGAGGAAGGAGAAGGCCTGTCCAACATTTGGCATCCTGCTGAGCTAAAAAGAATGAGCTAAAAACAGAATCTCGACAGCCCCTTGGGTTTCAAAGGCACTTCTGCAAATGCCTTCTTTGTGATTTGCCCTTTTTCCTGTAGATTCCGCAATGCTTTCATATGTCCATCTTCTTAGTTTGGGTTATGTAATTCATTTTCGCCTTCTCTGCCTGTGTGTACTTTACAGAATATCAGTAATGGATCACATCTTTTTTTTTTTTTAAAGCTTTTTGGTATGTTTTGCTTAATATACCTTCAAATTCAATCTATATTTGCTTTCCTCTTGGAATTGGTAATCATCTACATGTAAAATAACCTGGCAAGGATAAGGCAATGCTCATCTCTTTGAAGAAATATGGGATACAAATGGTTCAAAATGCAATATAGCAACAGCATCACTGCAGTGACACAGCAACCAGAAAACAATCTGCACTACAATGCAGGCCTAGAGCTGAATACTAAGCTGAACAACATTTAAGCCTTCAAAACTCAAAGCAGTTCCACCTACCAACAGTGCAGAGAACACAATCCAGACAGATATCATGGTGGCTGTATTTGTAGAGGAACTGTTTCTGACTGTGACATGTACAGAGCTCGCTTCGACACTGGCCACCGATGTGGCTGCTTTGGTCCCTTTCCCTTTCACCCTTTACAAACAGGCGGCCACACAAAAGCCCCCGATGCCTGGGAGACAGGAAAAGAAAGCCTCTCTGGATGGAATTCTAAAGAGACAATTCAGCCTGTTGCTGTGGCACATGCTTGCTCTCATGTGCAACACAAAGATGTGAATGAGCTTTGATGAACTGTCAGGAGCAGCTCAAACTGGAATTACTAACTCAATATTTTGGGGGAAATAATACTTCCCTGGAATGGTCTGGTACATTGTTGGAACACAATAGAAACAACACACAACCTTGAAACAAAATACAGCGCCATAGCTGCAGAGTAACACTGGAATGAGCCCTGTGTCAATGTCTCCCTCAGGCCGGCCATGGCTAAATATATGATGATGACACTGAGAAGATGAAGGGCGAGTTAGAAGGCCTTTCCTAACTACAGAGCCTCTGAAGAAAATCTTGTAGCAAGTTCTAAGCATCCTAAGGAGTATACTCCTGTATACACAGGAGATGATTCCAGCCATGCTGTTACATTTTCAGTGCTGTTCGGGCATTTTAGGCATTTCAGGAAAAGCCTGTAAAGCTATAACTGGCCACAAGGAACTTCAGGACACACTGAGGAGTCTCTTCTTTCTCTAATAGAGAATGTTTTATTGCTGCACACACAGGTTTGGGGAAACCTTGGCTATTTTGAATGATGTTCAACCTTCACCATTCACTTTGCAGTTCTGGGAGAACAGTGGCAATATCATGTGTGATTCATCATATTTTAAAGATACATTTTTTGATCATCCATCCACACATAACTTTTGCCCATCTCTGAAATGTCATAATTACATTTTCATGAATCAGAGGGCAGGAATTCCTTTTGGCAAAATAACATTCACTTTCCACTCTCACCACCCTACCTAACATCGAATGGAAATGCTCACCAAGCTCAGAGCAGGTTCATTCAGAAACATGTCACAATGCGGAGAGAACATGTATGATTGCTATGATGCAGCCCAAAGGTGGGTTAAAGTCCTGCAAGGTTTGAGAGCGGATGAGTGACAGCCCAACAAGGAGATAAAATGCACATGCTTCATCTGAAAACATGCACATTTTTTTCAGAGCCTCCTAAAACGCTAGGCAGTTTAGACATCCTTTATGCTGCTTGCACAGTTTTTCTCCAAAGTTCTGCTTAAGCAACAGAATCTGAGTTGGGTGAACTCCAGGTTTGGCAGTTAGCATTGTGGCTCAGGCTGCTGAAAGGCTTTCTCTGATCAGTGCTAATAGGGATTAGCCCCATTACCCACAGAGCTCCCCTCATTAAGCATACTCTACACACCTGTTGCCATGGTTTTGCTCTGTGCAGCTTGCCATAATGTCAGACCACAACAGCTGATGATGTTGGTCTCTTAGATCAGAGATGAAGAATGAAGATCCTGATGAGCAGATACTAGACTATCACCACTTCCTTGCATGATCTGTGTGCAGAGCATCTTTCAGAGAGGCCTGATGTCCACAAGCTTTATATTTTCATTAAAGTGCCTAAGTGTAAAGCTGTGTAAAGTACTTTATTGAAAATATGAAGCTTGTGGACATCAGGCCTCTACAACAGGCCTCAACACTTTACAAGGACCAAAGTAGGCCTATTTTTCACTTATTGATCTTAAAGCACCGGTTAAAAAATCAACGATAAACAATTTGCCACTCACCTTAAATGTAGTGGATGAGTAAAGATATGTGTTGTATCAGAGGTTTCTTTCTGTAGTTTGGCACTAATGTAGCCTCCTTTTTTTATGGTGGCCTGTATACACCCATTAGCATTACAAACTGCATGCAGGAATCATCACATGCTTGTCTCAAACCCCATTACGCTGTTGAGCAATCAAAGAAAAAAAAAAGTGGTACAGCTTCAAGATGACTGGTACTATCATTCTCAATATCCAACATTTTTGTCCTTTAGTTCACTTTAAGCCCTTTTATGCTATACATATTATCACTCTTTAGCTTCTTCTACAAAAACTAACAGTAGTGAAAGTCTAGACTTAAGAAGTAGACCCAAATGCAGACCACTGGAGATGAATGGTTTAAACTAAGCAAAATGATTTTTCACACTCTACTAATTTCCTTAGTAATAGTGTGTCACAACATTTTGAAAATGTCCAACTAACATTTCTGAATAGAACATGTGACAGTTGTGCGAGTCTTTGCTCAGTAGCGCAGCACTGCTACTACAATGCCAGTGCATGCTGGAACCTTAATAACCTGGCAGTAATGAGAAGTAATTACTAGTTTGCTTTTGTGAGGGATTTCATCAAAGTGTCAAATTTGACCAATTTGGCATTTGCTCATGATCCTTATAATTACTGGTTTAAAGCAGCCGTTACATACTGAGGCTGTTTTGGCTGGGAGTAATCCTGCTGCCGGTGTTCAGAGACAGGCCAAGCTGGTGAAGTAGCCTACTCATAAAAGCTGGCCTTGGGCGTCTAAAGACTTTAAAAGGCAATGCAATTGATATGGTAGATGTCACTAGATATGAATTTGCACCTGGCCTTCAAAGAAGGCACAATGACCATTTGATTGTATGACCTAAGAGCTGTAGACAAAGCTGACATAATGATTTTTTTGTGTGTGCAAATGTCTCAGTGGACCTAATGGAGCCAGATAAACACTTTGCAAACATGCCTAACATAAAAATGTTGCTGTTTGAAGAAAAGAACAGGCTCTAGGACCTGGGCTGGGAATTAGGGCTTCAGTTCACTTTTACCAATAATTATGTTTATTATGTGTTGATTATATTTTATTAATATGAATAAGGCACACATGCTTCAATCAAGTAAACTCTACATGAAACAATTAATTGGTATGCACTTACTATATCCCACAGTTCATGTACTTTTAGCAATAATTATGCTGAATATGTGTATGCATTTTTATTAATGTGGAAATGGCATACAGGCTTCAATCAAGTAAACTCCATGTGAAACAATTAATTGGTAGGCATTGACCTTACCCCGTGACATCATTCGTCAGCTTCAAGCAATTCCTGCCTGGAGCAAAGAAGCAACCAATATAATCTCCGAAGCATGACTGACGCCATTGCCTAGTGACCTCCTGAACGTAATTCCTGACTGTTTCACTGTCATCGGCTTCACTTCAGAGCAACACCAAACCTAATTTGAAGCCTTTTGGTCATCGGACCTGCTTTCAACAGCTACAGGCAGAACACAAGCAGATCACTCTAACGAGCAGAGCCTAGGCAGGCAGACCCATGGAGCCATGTGTGTGTTTGCATGTGTGCGTGTGGAAAAAAGACTAGTGTGACTGGATGTGGTGTGCCATGCTGTGAGAGTACGGCAGCAGCAGCTAATCAGTGCTTCTGCAATCCTATTTCCAGACCCTGATTACCCTTCTTTATTTAGCCAGTGTGAATAAACCTCCAGCCTTCATTATCTCCACATCAGTTCCATCCCAATTCTCCATTTTGGTAAGGAATGCAATTTGGTGTAATAAAGGAAAGAATACATGCACTGGCAATACTTACTACAAATTTCTATTATAGTTATTATTATATCATTATTATTCTAATATAAAAAGAGGTGCCAAAAATGGCTTCATGGAGTGATGTCATACACAAAATGTTGGTCTTGTAAAGAACCTTTCACCCCGAAGGTTCTGAAAAGAACCATTTTTGTAAAACGGAGAATGACATTTGCTTCACTGAAGAACCATGAATAAATGTGGGAGTGTGAAGAACCTTTTAAATGTTTAACCTTTCTGTGGAGGTCCCTCACATTCACTTATCTCATTTGTTGTCAACCTCTAAAATGTTCTTCAAGCACCTTTATTTTAAGAGTGGTTCTGTTTTTACTTTAATACCAGATAATACTTTCTGGTGAGTTTATTAAACAGGATATGTAAAGTAAACTCAGCAGCTATTTCTAAACACACTGCACCAGTTTCTCTTCGGACTGTTTAAAAACTAATAGCCACACCTAGAATGGTTTAGCATCCTAAGGGTCTTCTGCAACCTCCTGGAATTTGATAGCGAAAGTGTTTCCAAATAATTTGCCGTTTTCTCCGTGATAACATTGGCAGAGGTCATGAATGCCTGGCTATTTTTAGAATATTGAGTTTTGCTGTCATGTACCACAATTTTATGACTGAGAGTCTATTTCAGTAGTAGATGTAGTATTAAAAGCTGGTACCCTTAATAATAATAAGATGTTAATATGGTGACGGTCATTTATATCACGTCTTTTACAATACCATTGTGAATCCTTTTGCCTTAATAATAACACAATAATTACACAAATTCCCCCCAAATTAGACCTACAAGGCTTATGTGGGTAGCAAACAGTGGGACTAGTAGTCACCCAAATATCCCAAATAATGTCAGTTGTATTAACTCCCTAATTCATCTCTTAAGCTACTGAAACCACATCCAGGTTTTCACTTAAGTGGCACAGATTGATCAGGGTGGTTTAGGACACAGTATGACTCACAGTGAGCTGTAAACAAGAAGACACTTCAGACAACTTTGGAGCTTGTATCTACAAAGCAGTCATAAGTCAGCGCCCCAAACCACATCGTCAAGTGACGAAAAGCTGGATGTAGTCTAAGTGTTGAGAGGAGTTTTGGTGGTGTATTTTTTCTGAAACTCTTGGGGTTATTTAGGTGCTCTAGTGTTTGTTATCAACATTCTCCTCACAGCTGCAGTTCGAAATTTTGGATTCCAGTCGTGTCTTTGCTGATCTGGGGTGAGCAGAAAACTCAGTACATGAGTTTTGTGGCTTAACTCCAAGCCAAGGGGACACCTAACCAAGTATTAGAGAAGAATTGATGTTTATACCTTTTTGTGGTTGTTTCGGGAGCTCATAATTGAGGGGTTTTCTTTGTTCATAAATAACAAGTATTTTCTCCAAAGATTATTGTACATTAGCTCTGAATATCATGAGAAATCTCTGCCCTCTGCTAAGAAATTTGACTTAGCCCTAAACCAGAGAGCATTCGACTGGCACAAATGAGGGAGATCACCAGGCTTTTGTAAAAAATCAAAGTAAAATCAAAGTAATGGAAACAAATGACAGTTCACAGCAGGAGGGGCCACCAACTATGCCTTGGCATCATTTGTTCTTAATCCCAAGAACAAGAAAAAGTTAATCAGAGAGAGAATGGATGATTGTCTCCACTGCCTCTGCATGCTTCATTAGAGACTGTTCAATGCAAGTCAGATTAACTAAAGATGACAAAGCCCTCCTAGGATTTACTCAGGTCTCAGAAAATACATTATGTAAAGGTATGCAGTTGAAACTTTTATTAGTTGGTGCTCAAATTTTCTCAGCTTTCGATATAGCTTTCCATTAAAGCTGTGGGCCTATCAGACGAATGCCTGCTCATGGCCACGCTGGTACAGAAAAGGGTAATGCTAGACAATAAATGTTTGACCAGGTGGTGGCATTTTGTCTCTTTTTTTAGTGAGACCGAAAATGGCATTCATTAATCTCCTCCATGTCAGTTGGTTATCAATATACTGTGACTCATGTCTGTATTCAATGCATTTATATGAGCTTTGGAAAAGGTTTTCTTACCATTTCTGAGGAGTCACGCAGATGGAAATTAATGAAAAACAATAGTGCTTCTAACAAGAAAGTCTTGAAGGAAAGTTGCGCCAGACAGCTGGATGCCATGCTGTTTGAGTCAAGGGCAGAAATCACCAAGAGTTAGAAAGTGTTTTCTCAAATAATAAGGGACAGGATGATTTCTGAGAGCAGGGCAGTTTGAGAAAAGGAAAAGAAAACAGCCTAAAAGCTTCCAAGATTTTGTAAAACATGTTTACCCTGCAGGTTGTTCAGTTGTGAAAGCTGCCCCAGAGCAAAAGAGACAAAAAAGAGTGGTTAACAATGACCCATGGATTGTGTTTCGTAATGCTCTTCTTGGAAAACAGCAGCCGATCGTTTGTGTGTAATATGTGTGTGTGCACTCACAAATAGTATCAGTGGGGAGAAAGAGGGGTCAGTCAGGAAGTACTACAGGTCAATGATAACCTCAAGCCTATACTGATGGTCAAGATTGGATTGAGGATTGCTGGACCTGCAGTCATTTTGTTTCTAGGCCTTAAGTAGACCACATGGGCAACACTGAGGTAAACACCACCTGCAGGTTCCACTGGCCTTGCTTCTAGCCTAAGAGCACATGATACCCCTCAGCTCAAATCTACCTATATTCCATTACAGCGAAAGGAAACCACCACTGAGCTAACATTCTTCTTGCTTAGATATAATGTCAGAGTGGAAGTCCTGCTCACCTGCCAAAGATTATTCAGTGGCAGGTTGTCGCATGTATAATTTAAGCATGTGGTAATTTGCAGGAAACACCACAGTGTTCACTTTTCACACCGTGTACATGATAGCGACTGTGGTAAGAGAGTCTGGAACCTTGGTCAAATTAATGTTTTGTGGTGGTTTGATTGTAAAACACATATTTAAATAAGAAATGAAAGCATCTACATGTATTGGCATATGGAGAGTGGGGGAGCGGACTGTGCTGGTGAGTTAGAACAAGCGCTGACAGTGTTTTGGAATTCTCTGAGCGACTGTTTCCTGTTTTGCTGCTCTTCATTCCTTGCTTTCCATATCTCAGCTTCGAGCACTTTCACTTTGTCTAGGACACTGGACTTTTCCTGAAACTGTCACTTTGTCCATTGGTGACCTGGCATTACAGGGTGTGGTGGACAGGGCAAAAAATGTTGAGGGAAATGATGATCAAGAGGACATCTTGTTTCTGTGATAGGCATGATAATGGAAAAGGTCAGGATAGGGACATGTTCAAACTCCCTCTCAGTATCACTATTAATAGGAAAATGAGTGCATTGCCTGTCAATAGTGAATTTATCTTCTTCTCTATTTTAAAAGCAATTTTTAAGAATTATAATTATGTTATATTATATTATATAATATATACAGAAAGGCACCTATACATAAAATGTATTATTATATATGATTATATGTAATTATAATTTAAAATTCTATAAAGAAAAACTGACCCCTGTTATCGTCTGAGTTTCAGGGATTACCAATAGGGATTACAAACAGGGATTACCTAATTTTATTTGCTGGTTTGACAGATCTAGGCAAAATAGACAGTTGCAGTACTTTAGGAAAGGCGACAACTCCTTGAAACATGAATGGACCCCCTGGTGCCATTGGCCTAGAATACTTTTTGTAGAATACTGTCAATCTTACAATACTCTACACCACAGAATCACTGATGTGCAGCTGCTTGAGTGTAAACATAGTAGCATGTTTTTCAAACAGTAGGAGAGACATAAATCAACCTCTTTGGACAGTAATCCCCCCAACATAAAACTGCCCTCTTGGGTGGGCCATATAAGAGACAGATAATGAGCCTAGTGGACTAAGACATATGGGTAAGTCACACATTATCAGAGGAGGGTTGCAGACTTAATGATAATGGTGATGCTAGGTGTTTTGCCAGTTTTTAGCCTTCAGAGATAAGGAGTCTAAATACCAAGTATCTTCCTCCTGTGCTTAATTTACAATAACAGTAACATATTGTTACAGAACAGTTTCTATTATTACAGAAAATTATAGGATGTGTAAGTTAATGTCATCTAAGCACATGACACAGGTGAGGATCAGGAAACATAACCAAGTATAGTTTAAACAGTAATGGGCTTAAAATTGATCCTTGGGGGACTCCACAAGATACTGCCTGATTTTACAAGTCTAAGTACCCAGTACAACACAGGTTTGACAACAATTTACTTAGAATTCTCATATATGTGAAAGGCAGATAAGAAAACTCACAGATTACGTGAGTCTCTATTAACTCTAAGATTATTTAAAACAAGTATCATACAATGCCACAGAAAGTCTATCAAGATATCATTTAACTAGATTGACACTAGCCCTCAGCTATTTTGCTAAGGAAAAATGAAAGATGTTATTTTATAGTACTATAAATATGTTTTCAATTTACATTGACATTACATTTACAGCATTTAGCAAACTCTCCAATCCAGAGCAACAATTAATAGGTGATTAAGGAAAAACTACTAATCAGGAAATGTTCCTTTTTGATACATTGCTGTTCTCATCCAACCTTATGGATTTTTTCTAAGTGGACCATCCCAGATTCAGCAGAGGTGATCATACAAGAAAACAGGATAAATAACCCATATGAGTGACCAACTTCTCAACTAAATGTTCCACTCAAACTCTTGTGTGCTTATCAGAGATACTGAACCAATACACACTGCTTTTGTAGAGAAGGCTTTTGTAGAGAACTGTCTCCACAGGGTGTTTTCTATCATTCATGGCCATTTATAATGATGCAGTATGCAGTATGTGGTTAAGAGGCATTTAACATCCCATCCACTAATGAGGTATAAACCTCCATTTGTACATAATGTAATATAGACCAGCCTTGGAGTACACACACAACAAGGGCAGGTTGACATAGAGTGCATTAACACTATATATAGCACAATATCACACACACACACACACACACACACACACACACACACACACACACACACACACACACACACACACACACACA
>JBBIGB010316407.1:0-10433 GCA_037577075.1 Alestopetersius hilgendorfi | reverse complement strand
CGACGCTACCAACACGCCACTGAGAAATGTAGTTAAACTAGTAGCGTCACTACTTGTAGCCACGCTACTGCCCATCACTGACTATACAATATAGAAAATATAGATGTGTGTATTGGAAAATATATATGTATATGTAATGTAAACTTGAGTTTAATAAATAATGCGTGTATGTTTGTATGGACAGAGTGGATATATAAATACATGTAAGAATGTATTAACAAATAAACATTACCAGTGCATTAGAATGTGCAAATGTGTAGAAAACAAACGGAGCATGATCTGTGATATCCAAGACTTCACATACAACTGTACATATAGTGCCCACTCAGGGTAAACAATTAAATCTTAGGAATTAATTAGAAACGTACTTTGTTAGATTAAAACTGCATAAATGACACATAGGAATGCCCTGCATTCACCTGTTCATGCACAAAAGGAGATTTAAGAACCTGGCAAACTGCATTGAGGAATTTTAATGAAGTCACAGGTCAGTGGAATAGCATGCAGTCTTTCCACTGATCATTATTCAATTATAAAATAACGCACATATGAGCAGAATATGATGTAAAATGATCTGTAGCCTATTAACTCTGAAACTGAGCTTTCATATGGAAAATGTGCCTCCTTTCCACTCTTAAGCTTCTCATTAATCTGCACATCATACAGCCTGACTGAGGCAATCTGGAAAAACCGCTGATGATGCTGCTGAGCTTCCACGGTCCTGCCTGCATCCTCTACCAAATCAGCTATAATGTACAGTCTGGTATTTAATTTCCTTCGGTATTATCACGTTTAATAAGGTTACATCCAGTAAATATTTAAAATTGCAGCCAGCTCACATAATAGCCTTAGAAAATCATTGAGATGTGCTAGAGCAGTCACACATGCACAATGGAAAAGGGCTGAGCAGTGTTTATGATCCAGAACTAACCATCCAGCATCCTGATCTCACTGGTTCTCTCATGGTTGAATGCAGTCAAATCCACACAGCAATGTTCCAGCATGCAGTGCTGTGGTCACCAGCCGTCCCTGGAGGAAGTCACCTTAGAAATTTCACAAGAACATATTTCAGAAATAGCAACCATGGCCTTCAGGCTTATAATACCGAGAAGCGAGAGATGTGGCTTCATCCACTAACAACCTTTTATTACAACAATCTCATATCCACCGTTTCTTCCGGCGCCCCCAGCGTGTGAGAGCATGTTACTGCAGCCCTACTCATTGCTGAGCTTCTTCTTTATTTTCTTGTTTTTATTCTTTTTAGTTTTTATTTAATTCCATTACTAAAATCTGACACCATGCAACATACCGTTTCATGTTAGTTTTGGCCATTTCTGTTCTGTATGTTTAAATTTTTTTTGCCTGTGTTTGGAGACCTAGCTCATGGCTTTATTGTTTACACCCAGGATCAGCTGCACCCCAGCAACCTGTGGAGGAACAGACAGGGGTGTCTTGGCAGGAGGGAGCATCATTGCCCTTGAATGAGAAAAAAAGACCAGCTCTCCCTTCAGTAATCATGGAAAATTTAAGATCTCTCCCCAACGGTACTAGACTGAATACTGGCAGTGTAGCATCATGATGCTAACAGAGACCTGGCTAAAACCTCTAACACCGGACACAAATGTGGCTCTGCCTGGATTCCATCTGA
This sequence comes from Alestopetersius hilgendorfi, assembly GCA_037577075.1. NCBI lineage: Eukaryota > Metazoa > Chordata > Actinopteri > Characiformes > Alestidae > Alestopetersius > Alestopetersius hilgendorfi. Next base: position 8,785 of record JBBIGB010316407.1, on the reverse strand, counting down.
TGCAGCCGGACAGGACAAGGGAGAGAGGAAAGAAGAAAGGAGGGGAACTGGCTTTGTTTGTGAACATATGGAGTAACTCTGGGCACATCACTGTGAAAAAGCAACTCTGCAGTAGAGACATCAAGCTGTTATCCATTAGCATGCAACCATACAACCTAATCAGGGAATTCTCGAATGCAGCCTGTGACTCTCTCCACTGTTGTCACCTGACTGCAGACAAGGCACCCCCGGACCATGTTCACAGGTGCCTTAACCATATTTCCCTGGACACCACCCCACTTTCATGCAGTATATGAACTACCCCACCAGAGACAAAAAACACTGGACAACACTCTCTCCTCTTGGAAGATATGATCACAACCTGGTGCACTTTGTCCCTGTGTATGAGCCCTTAGTACGCAGTGAGCCAGAAAACACCCGCAGAGTGCAGAGATGGCCAGATGAGGCCGAAGAGGCTATAAAGGACTGTTTTGAGTGTACTATGTAGGAAGTGCTGTGTGATGACCATGGAGAGACCAGTCAGGGAACAATTCTGGAGCAATTTATCTTCAAAATCTACACTGTAAACTCCTACTGCAGAAGTTCTCTGATAACAATAGTCAGCCTCATCACCGATAGCACTGGCAGGACGTATATACATTATATATATATATATATACAAAAGAACACTGTGTGTGTTACAGTTTTTACCCACTTGTTGGACTAATCAAGGTTTTTCTTGTCTTGTCTACATAGAATCACAAAGCAAACAAGAAGATTGAAGAATGGAGCTGAGATAAGACAGTGGAAAGCCAGACTGTCTGCAAAAGGGACAAAAGGAACAAACCCACAGTAAACAATGTGCATACACAGAATACAAACAGGTAAATAGGTAAATGTCCTGGAATGGCCCAGTCAAAGTCCAGACCTCAATCCAATTTACAATCTCTGGCAGGATTTAAAGATTGCTGATTAACAATGGACAGAAATACCAGTGTCTGTCACGATGGGCAGAGATGACTGACCAGACACACCTAACACAACCTTGTCGCGTGGCGGAAGAGCTCTAGCGTGACTAGAGCTGAGAACGCTCCAAGCGGAGTTGAGGTTCGCACCAAAAGAACCCTCGTTCTCACTCGCACACACAGGTATAGACGGGGTTAGCTCCGAGGAGTGGGAGTACTCACGGTACTGGTACTGAGCTGGGACTGGGGACACATCTGACTGAAGCATGGGACTTCAATGTCTGTGCGAGTGACTTCCACCTGTTTCCTCCTTTTATACCTGGCGTGCAGTCATTTCCAGTGCCCTTTGACTGCATGCGACCCGGTGTGGGTGACAGTGTCTAGATGTGCCAAGACTGTGGAGATGTACACGAAGAGACTTGTCGCCGTAATCACTGTAAAAGGTGGATGTACTGAGTATTGATTCTGGGAGGGGGTGAATAGTTATGCCTGCTCAGGTTTTCTTTTTTTCTCTTATTTCTTACTTGTTTCAAAATTAAACATTATTTGCATCTGCAAAGTGGTCACTGTGTTGTGTAAATTAAAAGATAGAACTCCCCCAAAATTCCTTTTAAATTCCATGTTGTAAGGGAATAAGAGAATGCTAAGGAGGGGGTGGTCACTTTTTGTGGGTACTTTTGGAAGGTAACCCCTTTTTTATTGGTGTGAAACAAAAAAATGCACATAAAAATAAGCTTACTCTTCTAATTTCAGCTCCTTAATAGTGTTAAAGTATACAGCTCTGGTCAAAAACGTGAAACAGCGCCGCCTCCAACCGTGGTGAAACAGAGAATTGCAATGAAACATGTTTCACAGCCTCCCCATTCATTTCATTGTAAATCTTCTCAGACCCCGCCGGCTCGTGGATTTTCAAGGTTTCAATGCACTCTAATGGTAAATAAGTCCAACCCGTGAAACAAGTGACTGACTACTGTGATTGGGTAGTTCTCCACTTCAAAATGACTGAAGTAACACTTCAGCCAGTCACCGCCTTTATTTTTACTTTGTTCAGTTTTACGTGTGAGACTGAAGCTTCATGCATAACAAAACGCGTAACCTATCATTTACTTGTGTTCATTTAAAATATTTCATTTTATTTTATTATTTATAGTATATTATTCGTCTATGAGTGCACAGAAGGAAGGGCATTAGCTTGTTAGCTTGACCGCTTGATAGCAATCCCCACCAACACCCAGCCAAGCTGGAACTGGGGAAATCCTTGGGAAAAAAATCCTTGCTGGTCTGATTAACAACTTCACCAAGAAGACCAGGAGGGTAGAATTAATTAAAAGGTGAGAAAGAGGTTAGATATATTTTTTGGGGATTTAGAAATGTTAATTATGTACTGTTGAAATAAACATTTGTAAGATATGCACAATAAAATACTTTTCATATTTTGTAGTGATTTAACACTAACTATGAGGAGATTGAGGGAAGAGTAGGAGAGAGAAGATACATCAAAATGTGAGGCAGCAATAGCAGAAGATGGAGGTGAAGTACTTATGGTAAGAAAATCAAGCTGCCCAGGGGCATGATGAGGCACTGAGTTTGTTCCTTTGCGCATGACAGGGATAAAGGGTGGTTTGTTTCACCAAAAATATTGACCAGGAGCCGCCACTGGTCTACACACGGAAAAACAGAACAAAAGCCATTTTAGGCTACATACTGGCTCAGCAGAATCTGAAGAAAGAAAGCGGCGACTGTAACCAAAGCAAACCAAAGCACAAGGCTCACACACCTGCGGAAGCTTCGCAAACCAGGACATGGGGAGGGGACTTGGCAGTAGGCATACACACATCACAGTTACCTGCTTTTATATGAAAGCGTCTATTCAGCAAGAAAATGCTAATTAAAAAGCCTGCGAACATAACCCCCCCTGGGATATTGCACCCATACTCCCACACCAGGTTACATTTTCATCTCACAACTAAAGAATGCGTGGAAATATTAACAACTCAAACAATACTATAAATGATAAAAGCAGCTCTGACAGAAAAACATTCTGCTGCAGTATGTTTTAGGTACAACACTGCCAATGTATACCCATGGAAAAGAGCTTTAATGTTACCATTAGGAGATATTAAAACAGCCCTACACACTCCATCAAAGAAAGTTAATGACCAGAAGTTCAATGTTTCGAACGGCTTAATGTTGTGAACAAGAATCTGGAGAGCCCTGGGGACTGCTGTGAGAACCACTGAATGAGTTAAATGGCCACGTCTGCTTTTCTCTTTTGTCCGGCCATTCCTTTGCCATTCAGTTGCCTGAGGAGGCCATACCGACATCCTAATGCTGTCACTATTATTGCTCTTTTCCATTTGCTAGACATGGCTTCAAAGGTAAGGTATTCATTCTTCTGAGCAAATCCAGTTTACTTTAAACTCTTAAAACTTATTAGTGTATTTTTAAAACCTGATATTAACAATTACAGATGGTGTAAAACAGTCTAAAACTGGTGTTTTCTCTCCTACACACTTGCCGTCAGCTGCTCTTTCACTTGGCACGCCGCCGCTTGGCTGCTCTCCGGATCCCCTTCCTCTGTGTGTCCACTTGTGGCCGGAGACTATCCTGAAATGTTCTCCCAGGCGAAAAGGTCTTGGGGCTTGTTCATTTGTTTCTAAGCCCTAAAAGAAAGAAATTTGGGCTTTTTGTTTTTTATGGGCATTTGTGTGTGATTTTAAAACCCCAGTGGTGGTGATTACAACATGTTTATTAAATTACAACAACTTTGTTTCTACATGACATAGGGTCACCAAATGACGTCACACACCTTAAGCATCAACACACTCTGGAGGAACTTCCATGTAAGGAGTTGTTTGCCACACAATGACAACTTACCATTTGTTTTGCTTCTTTTGTTTTGTCACGGGTGCGTGTTGCTCATTTTCGAAGGGTTAGCTGTAGAATCTTCCCGTCCCTGGTATTATACATAAATTGCTTCAGAGCTGTAATAGAAGAGCCAAGAGGAGACAGCATTAGATGTTAGATTCATGGCCTGCCATGGAGAATGCCGTGTATCTGGTTGTGTTTTCCCAGTGAGTCACATTTATCCATGTTCTTCAACCACAATGGTACCAGTCTTAACCACTGGACCATGTGAAAATTACAAAGTGTAAGCGAGGCCACCAAACCCCTTCAGCTGCTATGTCTGGTGCCAGAAACTGTCTGGCCTCGAACAACCTCAAAATGTGCAAATCATTAAACAAAACCTGCAATGTGTCCCAAACTTCATTTCTACTGTTAAAGAATATTTTTCGGTACAGGAACATTACATAATCAAGAGCCTGAGAAGGGAACATTCCAGCATGAGCCAGAGTTTATAAAGCTATTTTGTATTGTTTTCATCAATGTCCTCAATATCCAGGATCAGTGTTGTGCCAGTTCACACTGAAAAAGAACTAGTTCACATTCTTTTCTTTTTTTTAATTTTGAGCCAAGTTCACAGCTCAAAAAATGAACTAATTCATGTCCGTTCATTTTGTTTAGAGTTTTTTTTTACATTTTCAATACAAAGTCTTTATATCTGAACCTCCTTCAATCTTCTCACTCCATCCATCACACCACTGAACAATCCCAGACATTAAAAAACAATTTTGAGGTTGAGAATAGATCTTGCCACTTAAGCGACACACTTTATTCAGACAATATTAACACAAAATGGAAACACAATGTGTCTGCCTGAAATGCAACATTCAGACAAAATCGTTTAAAGTGCTCAGAAAGGAACAGAACTTCAAAAATGGACTCAAATGTTTAAACAAACTGCCTTCTGCAGAGGCGCCCGATCTCGTAGCACCAAACATGCTAGCCTGTGATCCCCAAATGTAAAACATGAGCTGTGTTCGGTCTTGCGAGAGTGAACGTCACTCACGTGCATGTTCATCATTTGCGAACCGATTCGTTCAGTTCAGTGTTCACAAAAAGTAGGAACGTGTTCAATGCATGCTGTTGATTGAACCCATTCGTGCACAACACTGTCCGGGATACACTAAACAGTAACAACATTTCACTGAAGACTATTATTCATAAGGCCTATGCAAGCCTTCCATGACATAATCCTATATAAACATTTATAATGGCTATTCTATCAGTGGTCATTAGGCTGCTTAGAAACTTGTTTGAATTAAAATGAATAGTAATTCAAATAAATGTTTATGTCAGCTGTTTAAGTTACATATCTGTGTTTGGTTCTTTTACAATACAGTCAAACAGAACCGCCAAAAAGCTTCTTGACAATTTGGCAGGTCTGTGTTCACTGGTCTAGCTTAATTCTTACCTCATCATCAAACAAAATCATAAACCAAATGTACCTGTGTGGACTCCTAGCGGTACCAACTCTGTTAGCCATAGATGGCCTTTCCATCGATATACTTGTTCACGAAGGCCTTCTCTTGTTATTTATCCCCATAAAGACTCTCTTTTCTCTCTCTATCGCCTTCGGCTTACTCACTAGGGGCTCGGACCTTGTCACTACAAGGAATACAGAATTGAACTGAATGAAGAAAACAGCAATTCTAGCACAAAATAAACCCCTGAGACACGGTTTTAGCTTCACAGCTGAGTCAAAGAAGCCAAAGGAATTTAGATAGTTTTGCTAACCTTGCTAAATTTAGCTTTAAGCTTGAGTCATTTCTGTAATGTGAGTAATCCATTCTCATTACTGTAATGAAGATTTGATAACTGTTGTACAACTGCAAAAACAAGCCAAAAGCTTTGCACTTCTCAAGCGTTCCTACCTTCAAGATGCATCAATATAATGTAGTCCCCAGTTTTTAAACCTAAAAATCTTACCTGAGGGAGAACTGCAGACATGTTTGAGTAGTTATTTATTTTCAGTTTGTCCAGAGTTTCTTTTTAGTGTTGCTTTTTTTTTTGGCGGGGGGAGGTGGTACATTTACCTGCTGGCTGTAGAACCAACATGTTTTCTGGGTTCCAAAAGCCAGAGCGAAAAGAGCATCCGCTTCTTGCTTGGGGCCTAAAATGCCAAACTGGAATCTGCACTTTTCAATCAACAATACAGCAGCTCTGGCTTTAGGGGCTCTCAAACACAATGGTCAGCATCAGCTCTGAAGAGGCAATGTGCTCTTCCTAATGGACCATGATGCTTGTTGCCCATCACAGCGGAAACTTGCTTAAAGTGCCCTACTGACTCCGCAGCGCTTTTTGCCTTTTCTTTTTACTTGCATGTTCATGTATTTCATGCTCCAATAAGGAGATGGGTCCTGGGTCCATATAATGACTATGAAACCATTATTATTAACATGAGAGCAAAAGCTTAGCTTTAATATTTGGCTTTTAAGTTAGGACCCCCCCCCCCCCACCCCAAGCATCTGAAGAAGCTGCTCATTACAGGATTTATTACATCATTAAACATCAGTGTGAGCCATACATTTTCATTGCTGGACAATGGGACTGCATTTGGACAGCAAGCCCTAAATCAGCTTACTGTTGTGTCCTGCTAATTCAGGATGCAAAGTGACGCGTGAAGAAAGCCATGATTCAGTGCTCGGCTCGCCGTGTTCATGTGAAAAGCTCATATTTTATGTATTACAACAGGGAGCGCTTGATCAATGGGTCCAACTTTAAAGCTCTATAGCATTTATCATTCTAAATTATTGACCTTTCCTTCTGTTTTGGAGGTGCATCCTATGGCAGAGGTTATATTGGTGAACATGTCTCTGATGAATGCAGCTTAAAGACTAAATAACAGGTAAGTTTAAATTTGAATTGGCAGGATACACCCACTGATCATATAAAATGGTAACTAGTAATATCCATCCATGTGTATATTATGCTTATGTTATTACAATAACTAAAAAAACCCAAATAAATAATTAAAAAGACGCACTGAATTGACTGGACATCACTGAAACTGACAACATACACTGCCCTCCATAATTATTGGCACCTCTGGTTAAGATGTGTTAAAAGCCTTAAAATAAATTCAATTTTTATTGCAGAAGCATACTCTCACACTCACACACTCACACACTCTCACACTGAAAATTGTAGAAAAATGTAACCTTCAACTTCAAGTGAATTTTAAGGGGGAAAACTCCCTGACTAAGAAATCATTATTTTTCATACAATCACCTGTTCCACAATTATTGGCACCCCTAACAATTCCTAGGAAATAAATGTAACTGAAGTATTTCTGTCATTTCTACAGTAGTTTACGAAGTTGATCAGAGTATCTAGGAACATTTAATTAGTAATTCATCACTTCCTGTTTCCCTGGGGTATAAATATGACGTGACACAGTGACCACTTCTCTTATCCACTCTTCAGCATGGGAAAGACCCATATCTACTGTCAGAGGAACCATTAAGAGGTTTAAAACAGCTGGAACAGTGGGAAACAAGCCTGGACGAGGACACAGGTTTATTCTGCCTCCATGCACAGTGAGGAGGAGGGTAAGAGAAATTTCTCCAAAGCTCACTGTTCAAGAATTGCAATGAATGGTAGCACCTTGGGGTCACAATGTCTCCAAAACAACCATCAGGTGCTATCTACATGCCAGCAAGCTGTTTGGGAGGCATGCACGGAAAAACCTCTTCTCAATCACAATCATAAATGCAAATATCTGGAGTTCGCTAAACGGTACTGGGGCTTCAACTGGGACTGTGTGCTTTGGTCAGATGAGACCAAGATAGAGCTTTTGGCAAGAAACACTCTAAGTGGGTCTGGCGGAACACAAAAGATGAGTATGCAGAAATGTGAAGTATGGGGGAGGATCGGTGATGCTGTGGCCTGTTTCTCTTCCAGAGGCCCTGGGAACCTTGTTAGGGTGCATGGCATCATGAATGCGTTGAAATACCAGGACATTTTAAAGCAAAATTTTGTGGCCTCTGCCCGAAAGCTGAAGATGGGTCGTCACTGGGTCTCTCAGCAAGATAATGACCCAAAACATGTTGCCAAATCTACACAGAAATGGTTCACCAGATGCAGAATCAAGCTCCTCAGTCATCTCAGTCCCCAGACCTCAGCCCCATTGAAAACCTGTGGAGTGAGCTGAAGAGGAGAGTGCAGAGGAGAGGAGTGGGTCGCCAGATGATTTAGAGAGATTGTGCAAAGAGGAATGGTCGAAGATCCATCTTTCTGTATTCTCCCATCTTCTGAAACATTATAGGAGAAGATTAGGAGCTGATTTTTGTTGGCAAAAGGGGGTTGTACAAGGTATTAACATCAGGGGTGCTAATAATTGTGGCACACATGATTTGATGTAAAAGAATTATTTCTTAATGTGGGATTTTTTTCCCACTGAATAAATGCACTTGAATTAAAGGCTGGATTTTCCTCTTTTTTTCATTGAGGTCCTATATCATTACCAACAAAACTGACTTTATTAGAAGCTAAAGAACACATCTTAACCGGGGGTGCCAATAATTATGGAGGGCATACATTTCCTGCAGGCAGTCTGCAGTATTAACATTTCTAATCACTTCAGTGTTTCAAAATCCTATATTCCTGTAGCCAGTCAAATGCTAAGGGTTGTGTTAGAGGTTGTGACATTACATACATTCTGAATTTAAATCAAACTGTTTTTGTAGGCCATTGGAATAATTACACATTTTGAACATAAAAATTGAGTTTTCCATAGCAAGGGTTCTTTAAGAGACATGGACAAGCATTAAACCTCCTATTCTCCTCAAATTCACTAACACTTTTCACCCTCAGGGGTCAATCTGAGGGTTATTTGCCTCCAGAAAATGATTTACTGATTTTTTTTTTATGTCAGACACTTTGTTTATTTGTTAAATACATAAATAAGCCCTTGATAGTGAAAGCTGACCTGTTCTCTA